>UZAN01042001.1:33690-50299 GCA_900618425.1 Echinostoma caproni
CGCTGCTCCCGTTGTGCTCCATCCACCCAATGCGGTTTTCTGGAAGAGACAAAATGACTTCGCAATGGGCAACCCGCTCGTCAGAAGTAACCCTGCTATCTTTCAGATTGCATTCGGATGTACAAACGGTAGACGTGCAGTCTCAAACAAAAATGGTCGGATAAGATGACCTACTCCGGATTGAGCGACTGAATAGTAGGACAGCTCCAAATGACGCTGGCGACACCAGCACCTACCAAACCCTATGGATAATACCCATAACGCGACTACATTCCAGCAGGAGATAGTGGAGCAAAGAAAAGTAGTCGTACGACCGCACCTGTAATCCAGGTTCTCATTGCACCAAAACGAAACAGATACGCAACGAGTACTGACGATTAGATTGTCACGGCATAGCATTTCAGGTGAAGATTATATACACCAGATCAAGTCCAGATGAACCAACCAGTTACATTTTAGTGACAACACCGTATCACAGTTGGTGCACTTGTTATCGGCTTCTCCATGGGTATGTCAAGCTACTTGGGTGAACAAATCACTACAGAGAATGGGGATTTGGGTTTCTGTACTGCATATCCTGGGTTTATCAAAACTGTTGCGACCTTGACAGCAACCGAATGGAAACCAGAGGAAGGGCACACAAACCTGACCGGTCAGGTGAATTGGATTGCAACACGGTGTACTGATAATCTGACTCTTCATAATGAGGTACAAAGGTATACACATGACAGGGGATGCTCTCCCTTAATGCATCTAATTTTGCAACCATCATGGTGAGATTGAGATTTAGGGTACAATCAACTCAATCCTAGGACGGAATTTTTAACTTCGAGGGTGCAGAAAGTATGTCAAGAACTACATCCAAACATTCAGGTGAGTACATATTTGAAACTATAGTCATAATCACAAAACCATATAAATAAGCGCTTACCGGACTTTGTGAAGGGACGGTTGTCTTGGATTTCGATCTGACGTGATGATAGGAAGCACTGTACCGTGAGCCAGATTCCGCAGGTGAATGGTTATTATATTTGCCAGATGCAATCGGGGTGACATCCTGTGTCAGACCTTTAGGAGATGGGAAGACAGGGTCGGTATCCGGTACAGGAAGTGCCGACTCTACACCGACTTCTTGTCCTATTTCCACCTCGTTCGATGAACGCATGCTTTCAAAAACCATGCTTCTCGGTCGAGAAGATTTTCCGCTGATTAATGAACTCGCCATTGAATGTCCACCACCTTCGGACGATTGGTAGCTTAGAGCATCAATGCCTTGGGCTACATGCAGAACAGAGAGAACCGTTCCACGACGACCATGTGTGTTGCGCCGTGTTCGCGAAACGGATGACTTTGTAAGGTGTTCTGCGACTGATTGTCGGTTACCAGTAGTACAAGCCTGCTCAATCAAACGTCGTCGGCGCTCACTCACATCATTCCATCGCTTCACCGTAGGTGCTTTCAGACGCGTATCCTTGATGCCAGCTTTGTATAATTCTTGCATGCACTGCTCGTGAAACAGAGTCCTAATTGCGATACAAAAAACATTTATAAATTCCCCGTGAAATCGTGAAGCGAAATTATTGAGCGTGGGTAATGGTAGTGTCTGAATTTTCTGACACAGGGGCTCTGTGGTGGTTTGGATCTAGACATTGTTACACAACTTTCTTAGTGGGCAGCATTTAAATCGATTGACTATCTCAGAGGGATCTAAGGCGGTTCGTCACTTGGGACGTTATGGTTTAGTCTGTTGATTTGCATAACGACAGATCCAGTTGGACATCGGTTTATCCTGTCTAGTTTTCATCGCACTATAGTGCACAGTAAAAAATCCTAACATAAATTCGCGATATTCATAATGTAAAGAGCGAGAAAAAATGCCACATTTTCTGCTATAATTGTGAGAATTCTAAAAAATGATTGACAATAATTTAATGTTAGTAACAGGAGATAGAGCGACTAAAAACTGATTCACAATGCAATGTCAACGTGTCTTAGGTGTCTTTTGGAACTACTGTGATTATTTTTTACATCATGTTTGTTGAGAAACATCAAAAGTTCGATTTAGTTTCAGTTTTTACAACCATTAACCAGGCGCTCATTTTCATTGTATGTTCACCAAGCTTGTGAGGGCTCAAACCCGAGCGTGCGGAGTGGTGAATCCTTCCCATTATCAGTGAACTACCCCAGTTGGTTCCCGCGGTCGATTTCACGTCCTCCCCATGGGACTTGGCCTACCGTCAGTTAGTCCAAGATCGATTGGTTGATGAATATCAGTGGTACGGCTGATAGGTCAACATGCGATGATTAATCACTTAGTAGGTTAATCTCATGTCGATACTAAAATTACCCAAGTTTATTCTGGGATTTCAAGCAGATCATCTGACCGAGTAAAGTGAGCCATCACCGAAGTGCAATGGAAGAAACAGAGAAGCGCTTCAAAATAAAAAGTTACACAATGTATAAAAAATGTACCAGTTCAACCAAGGGATGGATTCACGTACACTTGAATTTGCAATTCTAAAACCTGGCATTCGAGGTCCCGCCGAAGTTGATCACTAGCAGATAATTTCTCAGCTTGGTGTTTCAATTGATCATCACGTTCAATGAGGAGCAGTTCCAAACGTTTCTGTTCAACATTGGGAGAAATACTGTGTTTTAGAAATGTATAAAACGACAATGTGAAAGGAAGATTGACTATTTTTGTTAATTTTAGGGCACTTTTAGGGATGTGCGAGTGGAATTAGAGACTACAAAGAAATAGATTACAGGTGATACGTGCATATTTGATCCGATGGATCAATTGGGATGTCTTCATAAACAACCTCTTGCGTGTGGTCTCAAGTAGAGCCGGTAAGAGAAATGTATATCACGGAAAACAATAATTACCTCCTGGATACACTGAGGACTGAAGATAAAATTTTAGCAGAATTTTGATACCGGACTGACTAGCCTTTGCCCAGGAAACAGAGTTCTAGAGTATTCCGGCTCAACGGCCAGTTATAACAGCCCGGTTGTATCGCATTACGTCCTCGTGCCAGTGAAGATAAAGCGAAATGGAGATGATCGACAGGGAGGAAAAATGATAGCAATCTATGCTACACACGTACTAACACGACGTGAAGTACCGTGCAAAAGAAACTCCATGGGGTTTCAACAAGTCGCAAAGGAATGTGTACTTCTACGTTGCAATAAAGAAAGATCAGTGAGCTTCATCTCACGTGATCAAGGTAACTGACACTATGAACGAAATAATCCAACACAAATTACACATTTTTCATATGGTATCAGTTATTCAGGAACATTTAGCGAAATTTGTGGCGGAAATAATGTCAAACCGCTAAAGGGAAAGGAAATAAACAAAATGAACTTTTCGAAACTGGCACAATTTTATTTTCGGCAACCGACGATTTTAATCGAAAGCCCACTCTTAAAAGCTCACAACTAACTTAACTAGTGATTGAATAACTGAAACTTGGATTAAACTGTCGTGTTTAAACCCCACGTACATAAGTGAGAGATCGAGGGACTAAATTTCTGTTCCAACCCAGTTGCATCACAATTGGAGTGCAACTACGAAACACATTGAAACAAGAATCGGGGATTTGAAATACATTAAAACAAACGGATTACCTATTTATTCACTTGGCATCTATTTAGGATGTTTGACTCGGCTGATACACGAGTCAACGCAACTCATCCTCGTTCTGAAGGGCTCTATTAGGTGCTGAACTATATTCCATTTTTCAATCCTGACTTCCTTTTGCAAACTGGAAGAATTGTAAGACCAAATGAGCAGAACGAGGAAGAACTCAATCAAAAGCTGGGAAGGGACACAAAGAAACGAGGAGATCAGGAGGGCGCGACAGAGATGAGGTTCTAACATAAGACCAACGGGTCGTTTTGATGCATATTGAACACATAAATAACGACACAAAGAGCCAGGAGCGTCTTTCGTGATCAAATCAGCATTCAAAAACCCAATCAGAATAGCTAAGGAGAGTGAGTATTTTAGGCCGGTATGTAGGCATAATTTGATCAGGCTACAAATGAATGTGCAGCGGATGGAACAAACTAACAGACTGCTCAGTTGTACAGATTTTGTCTTTCTTAGGAGTTACATCAAGTAGATATAAGCGTTGGCTTTAACACTAGCATCATTTGCTGATTTCAAGAAACCTATGTGCCAAAGTTCACTTTGACAGCAGATTTGTAAATGAGAACCAAATCCGGAGAAAACTAAATTCCAATGTGAAAGTGAATGATGACGAATATTCTCCTACTAATTTCTCCCATGGTATATATGTTACAATCAATAACTTATCATACTCTAGAACAGCGCCTACTGAAAGATATAAAGGTGTGGTCTGATCGGAGAAAGGGGAACTGGTGTTGAGTAGACAGCTAAAGAGTGCAGACCGTATTTGGTGAATTGCTTATTGGTTTTCCACGAACAGTGTTTTATATAAACGTGGCTGCTCGTCAAGTACGAATAAGAGGCATCGATTACTAAAAACACCTCGAAGGAACTGCGGTGGTGTTTAAAAGCACTACTGAGGGCGCATATTCACTGAAATGTTATAGTAACTTACATGTAAGAACAACGGGAAAATGCAGCTCTTAATGTTTTATCCACATTACTATATTGTATTTCACACTTGACTGAGGACAGACTGTGTGCCAGGCAAATCAAGGTACAATATTTCTTATAAAAAAGAAAAACGTTCCATGATTGACTTGTGGGCTGAATACAACAGATATGGTATATCAGCTTCAAATAACAAGCTAGATCAGTACGTTAAATATATACATATATATATATATACATTATTTTTCGACAGCTATATGTAGATTTGCAGTAGACAATCACCAGTGTCTAGCATAAAAAGAAATCTCACGAACAACAAGCTGCAAAAAACCTCAGTGAGAGGTGAGAACAACGAACTTTTGTGTGATGTTATCTTGTGAAAATAAGGATCTAGTCGAAAGGAAAAGAGACCGAGAGAACTGACAATAAGAATGTACCGTTTTTTCCAGTGCTGCATTGTTTGCTTCTTTCAAGTATTGAATTTCCTGATCACGGCACTCTATGCGACCCAAAAGGGAGGCGGTAGTAGGATTGCACAAACATCCATCAGTATCAGATCTGGAACGGGGAAAAAATATCAGAAAATGGGTTCGGAAACCAATACTAATTTTAACAAGAAAACAACAGGAATAACGCGTGAAATTATAGAATGCTTGATTACCTCAGCATCAGCCACCAGGATCATGACTCGGTTGAAAACACCACAGCCTGACTACTTGCTATATGAGAGTAATGGATTTCTTCGTACACAGAGCAAGGAAAGAGTGAACTGAATAGCCGGGAACAGCTGTTTCGACCTAACTGGATTTCACCGCAGAGCGAAACCATCGGCCCGACTGGGGACCGACCCCGGGACCTCACAGGCAGAACGCAAGCATACCATCCACTCGACTACCGGGCAGCCGATCAGACCGTATTTTATTTTACGTATGAATCCGTATGCCTACTTTGCTCCCACAGCTAACATGTGCGATTTATGGTGCTACCAATAAACATGAAAATACGGGCTGTGCTACATCGTGTATAGGTAGAACGAAAAACGTTCTGATTGGCTGCTGGTGGTCGAATAGAAAGTGTGCTCGCGTTCTGCCTGTGAGGTCGCGGGTTTGATCTCTAATAGGTCCGATGGTTCGGCACTCCTGATGAAACCCAGTCAGGTTGAAACTGTTGCACAGTGCTTCCTGGCTATTCAGTTCACGCTTCCTTCTCTCTGTACACGAGAAAATACACCGTCTAAATGAGTCAAATCCTCCACTACTTTCATGTAATACTAGATTAACTGAAAAAGCTATCTCACGAGGGTTCATTTCACCAAGGTTGAGGTGGAAAATACTTGAAAATGGACCATGGTGGAAGTATGCATCTAATGCTGGAAATGTAAGAATTTCTATTGGTATCGCTGAGCATCAGGTCAGAAAGGCAGATATCGAATGCTACATTCAGAAGATGTAGGTGGCTCACCGCTTAAATCCAATAATAACACCAAAAATAGGACTTATGTTTTTTTACTTCCATCCATTTGACATATGACTAAGGAGTAATCAATTTGAGAGATGTTGGAAGCGATCAGTGAAAAGTTGTCAACGAAAATCAGTTGATGAGATAGTAGGATAGATTTCGAAAAAAAGTACTGAACTACGGATTGATGGCTTGTACCGTTCAGCCACCGTTATCCCAAGATGGTTTGTAGAATAAGCTACATGCCGACTATCATTATTGACAGTCTTGTGCAAGGGGCTTCGCATCCACTAGGTGATCGTTTACTCCTCGACCCAATCGATTGACATAGAACGACTAAACGTGGACGCTTTTTCAACATGTTTATTCTTTTACATTCCAACCGTAGAGAATGAAATAGGTCTTAACCGATGTAAAGTGCGTTCGTCAGATTGCGTGCACTAGGTAGGAGAATAACGATGATACCCGCAAACTGAGTTTGTAGAGTGAAACATAGCCTGTAAAATTTCACCTGTCAAGGAAGCACAAGGCGTTGAATCCCCAGGGAGAGGAGTAGGAGTATGAGAAATAACTAAAGACAGGATAGGCATTGCCAAAAATTCGCCGGTAGATGAACGTCATTTCGTTGCATAACAGCAGAATGACAAAGAAATTAGAAAGCCACGTTCAAAATCTTCAGGTAGTAAAGTGTAAAACATCTGTGACGGATTTGTTTATACCACTCAACATGGGAATGAAAAAAATAAAATGACGAAGAGGCTTATTAAAACTGCTGTATGACGCAAGGCTGATACCTCGATGTACAAAGAATGATCACACCTTTGAAATTGCCCACAAATGAAATACAACGAAGGTGTTGCATGGTGCATTGGGTTTTGGTTTACACGGTGCAGAACAAAGCGCTAAACCAAAAAAGCAAAACTTACGGCTTCTCCACCGGGAGATATATCGAAAAATCGATTGGAGGCACACCGTTATAATTGAATTCGTCACCTTTCAAATCAAAGCTGAAAAAGGTCAGCTGCTACAATTACTATTACCTGTATTGTAAAACCTCTAGCTGAAGAGCTTCCTTGATTATCACAGTTAAGTCGTTGCATAGAAGAAGAGCTTCTTCGTGATAAAAGCGGCTGAAACAGAAAGTAAAATGAAGACATTTTAAGTGACGGGAAAACGATTGAGCAAATATAGTGAATTGTGTTTCACTCGTTAAGAAGATTTCTCTTTGCCACATTGTACAAGAGAACCAAAAACCACAGAGACTGTAGGCACTTATACTACTGCAAAATGAAGTTACTACTGTGTGCTTTTCTATCAAAGGTTATATCTCACCACTTAGATATCCACATGTCCAGGCAATGATAATCGATTAACATCTTGATAGACAAATAGTGGTAGCTTTAAAAGTTACCGCTTTTACAAAGCTACCTTTAGTTCATCGACCTAGAAATAATATCTCAATGTTGAACTACATGCTTTCTCCAAAAACATAATCATCAGTAGTGTCAATATGTTGGGCGGAATCTACTTCTGGTTAAAAATAACACTGCACATTGCTATAAATAAACGCAGCTAATTTTAAGGCAAAGTAAAAGCCAAGAGTTTGAATGCATTCCTAATTGTCATGATGCCCGCGTGTTCTTGGATTTTAACTCCAGCTAATTAAGGCACCCGTCGTTCTAACATATATAGCAGTCAAAGCTATCAAATAAACGAGCTTAAAGGTAATAATAATAATAAAAACAATAATAATAATAAATGAACCCCTGATGATCTTGATATTAATCACGATTCTCGTGAACTCGGTAGAAGAGCAAGAATTTCTGTTGCGGTCATCCGGCAGTAGAAACTCGGCAATTTTTGTTCCTTCTCATTTGAACAAACATTAACATGCATTTTCGTGCGGCGGTTTTGTTTGCTTTTTGGCTACCCACTTTAATTCATCTCTAGTCTTAACGCTCTTCTTACATTTGAAAATACTGGATTTTGTTTACTTTGCGGGAGACGACAGCTGGGTATACGCAATACGTGCTATAGTCAGTGAAGTTTACTAATCTGAATTCGATGAGCTAGCAAGTTTAGCCCCGATAAACTCCAAAAAAGACCGGCTTAACTCCATGTTACGAACCCGCTCATTCCATTCCCCAAGAGCCGCACTACGGAAAAACCGGTAATAGAAAACTTCCAGACGATGGATATCTCCTACTCGCCAATTCAAGGTCTCATAACCATGAAGAAGAACTGCACGGATGATAGCACAACATAAAGTGAAACGTCGCGTCTACGCCAAAGATGTTCCAGTCCTACACACACTGCTCATCATCATCATCATTGTACAGCGTTATAAAGTGAAGCGAACTTCACTGATCGCTGCCAAACTCATATTGCTATAACTAATTCCTGACCATTTAGTTTCAAAGCGAGAGTAGGCGACAGCCAGTCTTGGAACATCACTTTGCACTTTGTAGGTGCAAAGCACATACCGAATATAGCAACAGCACATGTTAGTTGTTTTCACAGCCGCAGATTCAATCATGCCTGAAAGGTCAATGAGTAGGGGCCAGACAAAGCTGTCTCACAATGCTAGGTGCTTGGGTACCTCCTGGTTTCCTTCAACTATTCACTCTGGTTTCCGGGGAGATCATTCAAGCAGTTTGCCAGTCACCCCTCCCCCTGCTAGATAAACGTAAGAGTGGGGCTTCTTCCCGACGGTGGGAGAAGTATTTGCACTTCTTTGGACAGATACCGCAAAGTATGTCGTAAGTACCCATTGCAAAAACTCTCTTTCCCATCCATCTAGTTCTTCCTTTCTGGTATCATCTCAGATGCCTCATGTTCACGCCACTCATCGGATACCACTCAGCGTTTTACCAATAAAGCCAAACAGACAGAAGTTACAGGATTGTTGAAGCCCAAGTCCCTCTTTCACCCAGCCGCATCCAATATCGACACAGTATCAGATCGTTCAACAAGCTGCCTTAGGTAGAACCCTTGAGACTTTCAAGGGATTCGCTGTGCAACGACGATGGTGTTGATGTTTAAAAACGAATCGGTGGTTTGTGATTAAAAGATAATTCCTGTTGAAATTACCTTATATAAGGTTTTTGGATAAAACGAGGAACATAGTACTTACGTGAGTTGCTGCTCACAACCTCGTATTTCAAGGAGCACATCATGAAAACAATGATTTATCAGTAGTACTCGTATCCAGGCCCGAAGCTAAAACACGAATTTAAGTACACAACTATTCGACTTACTTTGGCAAAGTCACTTTTGAGGTGATCCAAAGTTTCAACTATATGTAAACAAGAAGATGGATTCGTAATTAGGAGTGAACTAAAGAGAGTCCAAGGATGATTCTTTTTGGAAATCTTGAGGGAATTTCCATCGTCTGGAACCAAGACTTATGGTAGTAAGTAGAGTGCGAGGCTTACATTTGATCCCATGGTAAAATAAATTTTCTAAAGCCACTAATAGGCCCTTTACATTCTCACAATCCTCGTTCAGTGCTGAAAGACTATTTCCTTGCAACTGAGCTTTGATTGAAAGCCTAGGAGGCGATCAGATTAAAAATATTTGGAACCTTATAGCGGCGGAAACGCTCCGGCCGGTAACGTCTAGATTCCTCCGCAGGCGTCCATCCATAAAACAGCTGGTATTTGTAACCTGTTCTAATGCTATATTATGTCTGAAATGAAAAAAAAACGAACAATTTGGGGATACCATATATTTTGAATCGGAAAAGGGGGCAATAATAACGCGATACATCGTGGCCGTGATCTTATGATGGTCTCAGTTAAACGATCACGCGGCTCATAGCCAAAAACCTAAGAAGGGGTTAGCATTGTGACCATGGCTAAGGAAGCAGACAATAAAGTGAGGCGCCATAGCACTATACTTCTGTTGGTCGCTGATTGAGTTGCGGGTCAGGCTTTGGCTGGCAGAAGGCTCCGGTTGTAGATTCCTCAAAAAAATTCACCTGCCTTGGTCTGGGCAATCTGGCAGTATTCAGCCCATATGCAAATCACGTAACGTTTTTCTTTTTATAAAGATTATTGTACACAGTTTGGCCTCAGACGGGTGTGAAATATATAATACAATATAAGTAACAATGCAGCGGATATATACACATATATATATATATATATTCACATAAGTCTGAGTTCAAACAGTGTGCAGATCAATTTGCTTGGAGAATCCACAACCGGAGCTTTCGGCTAACCAATACCTGAATCGCAAGGCAGCGGGGCGGTGTGTGGAAACCGTAATCTATTGGGAGCCGGTGTCCAGTTCATCGGATCATGCACCCTCTGGACGGATTGGAAATTCCAAGGTACCCAATACACTTCGATGCCCAATCGAGCTAATGACCACTGCCACAACCAGGAAGGCGTGGGTGGGTGTGGNTGTTCTTGGTTGGTCTGAGATCAGGGATTTTAACCAACAGCCCTAGGTGAAATGCCAATGGATAACCAACCCGGTTACAGCCCCGGATATTGTCTTCTCGTCCGCTCACTTCGCTGGAAAACCACCTCCGCTACGAGAAGGTAATGATTAGGGCTTCCTTAGCAAAGGCCATTTGAGAAGCTTGATCGTATAGGAGCATTTCGCGAGGTGCAAGGGAAGGGTGACCGGCGGCAACCTTAGACACGCACCCCCTACCATACTGAGGATTTTAGAGGCTTCCGGGCTCTGTGGTGTTCTTGAAGGATATGAAGTAGTGCTGAAAACAGTAAAGAGGATTAGCAGCCGTGGACAGCTCGAAAGTGATATATTGGGTGCAACAGTTTTCAGTTTGTACAACCATTAACCATGCACTTTCGTGCGCCGGTTTTGGTTGCTGTCTTTTGGCTGCCTATTTGGATGAACATTAGGAGAAAGACAGGAAAGGTTGAAAGTAGGATCAAAGAGAAAATTTAGAATCTCAGTGGACTAATGTTGTAGGAGAAGTGAGAAGATGCACGAACGCCACTGTTTACGACACTCAGCCATATCACTCAGTGTCTCCAACCATCGGGTACGATCATCCCGAGGTCCCCAGCCAGGGAGTCTAACGTGCGCTTTGTACCACGAACTAGGCGAAGTATCTCATTAAGGATAAGTTATTCACGAGATAATAAATAATCAATGGAGTGAAAACAAATAAGCAACTTTGGTAAGAGGGTTTTAAAAAGTCCTCGGATAATTGAGATCTTTAGGAGACAGATCAAATATGATTAGGGAATTCAGAATAAACGGTAACCTAATCCATTCCTAATCCAAGAATTGAATGACAATGGCTTCTTGTTCAGATATAAGCTTTTGATTGCAGAATGAATTATCAATCTGAAAACTATGACTAAGAAACAATTTACAAACGATTGCACTCTCTAAAAGACAGGACTGATCAACTGCACCTTGTACAGATGGACCTTATCTTTACAATACAATGAGATTGATTCATCGTTTCACATCGTCTTGCCCCTGTCACTCATGGCCTCAAACAATTAAATTCCCGCTAACCCTCTCCGTGAGCTGATTTTCCCTGATTTGCGCAACTTGGAGTCCCTAAACCTGACACAAGACTTTCTGATCAGCGGTTCGTAATGTTTATGATGCTCTTGTTGTTACCCATTATCTGATGATGGCACTCATGCTGTGTTCAGTCGAAGTTCACGAATCACTCTGGAGGCTCAAGATTGTGGACAAAGTGTGGGTTCTCGCTCGGGTTAGTTGGGTGGGTTTAGTTGCTGTTGCGTGATTTGAACCCTATGGTCCGAGCTTTAAGCCCCGCCACTGCCACCCAACTTTGGTAGTAGGCTGCTCTGCTGTTGTTCGATTCAGTGCCACGCCACTCGAAGTCACGAGTTTAGGGTAAACGGTTATCATCACTGAACAGTGGGTCCTCGTGACTATGGGGCTTTCCTCGTCTGTTTTTCATCACATTAAGCTGTGTAATAAAAAAAATGCATTCTATATTGCAGCTAAACCATCCGATCGATCGATAAATCAACTCTATGGATTGTGTGATCGTCCCACTTGCACAAGAGGATAGGTTATGAATCTTATGCTGCTTAAGCGTTGGCAAGGAATCAGTTTTGGGGTGATTCACCATCTTGCTAATTCGGAAAGGAAAGTTTATATAGTGGTGACATTGTGCCAACATTTGACTGGCCTAGGATACGAGCACTTTTTTTCTAAGTGAGTCCGGAAAACCGATACGATTAAAATCCAAAGATCTCCCATAGTTGGGGAGAATAATTGAATTCGAGAGATTTTCGGTGAAGGGGCTTAGATTAAAGAAGTAATTGTTTGGCACAGTGCAACATCACCTGCATCGTCTTAAACACGTGCAGGGAAACCACAAGAGATATCACAAATGAGCGTGGAAAATAAGCATAGGAAAAGCATAGCTCCTTGAATAACTCCGGAGTAGTTGACTAAGGGTCTAGATGAAGCTTTCCCAAGTCTAGTGGTTTGTTCTCTATGAGAAAAATAGTTTTATAATCAGGCTAATGATTGCTTGGTGCATTCAAATGAATCCAGTTTATTTACCAAATATGGTCGAGTAGTGGATTCGAATGCTGAATAGTCAAAAAAACACCGAACAGACTTAACAGATTCATTTAAGGACTTAGTGAAAAAATGAATAATAGTACAAACTGCGCCAAAAGTGGATTTGTTGAACTTGTAAACAAACTGTAGTGGACTGGTGAAGGCATTTAAAGACGAATTTTTCGCTCAACTTAATGACTGAGAATTTTAACGCTATGGGACGAGAGCGAAAACCTGGACAAGTGCCTGACAGCATTATGTGACTTGTGCGTACGTTCCTTTTGTTTTCGCAACGACTTTAGTAGTGGAGGAAAAAGGGCAGCAATAATTATAAATAGCATTAATTGTTTGTTCGAATAGGGCAACACACGCGAAGACAGACGAAAGAAATGATAAAAACCTATAGAGAAGCCAGCTTTACGTTCTTGTTAGTTCATCTCCCCCAGTTCCAGACAAGGCTGGAATGTTTTGAATGTTGAAATTTACCTATACCTTATATTACAAGAGCGGAGAACAAGTGAACTTCGTCTTAAAATTGGACCATGAAATGTCCTTATGCTGTCTCTAGACAAATCGTTCCCAGTTTTTTACTACACAATATGAATTACAATAAGCGGGGAGATCCTCATAGACAAATAGCTTACTATAAAAACGAGATTAGGGGAACATTCACGTAAGATCGTTTATTGATTATGCGTTTCAAACGTAAGGTTGTAAGTTGGGGAAAAACAGAAAGTGGGCAGTTCGCGGGAAAAAAGATTGGAGCAGAGAACAGAGATCTGATAAGGATGACCAAATGCCCGTGTACGGGCTGGGTGGATAAAAGCTGCAGGAAGAGGAACTGCCGAAGCAAATTCAGAAGAACAAAAACCAAAGTAGTAACGGTAAAACAGGGACAACGAAGCAACTGTCCGACGATGAGCTAGCGACTGCAGACTGTATGTTAGGGAAGGATCATCAATTAGCCGGATGGCCTTTCGTTGAACACAAGCAGGAAGGGGAAGAGAAAAAGACGAAGACCACCTCCACACGTGACTATAGTATTCAAGAACAAGGCGGATTTGAGCTTTGTACAGCAGAAGATGAGCTGGGGTGAAAAAACGTTTGGCGAGAAATGGAATTCCAACCTTGCGCGCAGCACGAGAAGTAAGCTTAGCTATAAAAGGGGATCAGCATAAAGAAGTTATGGACAATCTAAGGGAAACAGTCTGTGGAACGCAGCTGGGTAGAATTAAAAGATGAATGGGGGAGAATGAATGGTTTTAAAGAAATTGGAAGAAGAGAGGTTTTCGAACTATTGAATGAAACGTGGATTGCAATGCCCCAGGAGATGTGTTCGAGATTGGAGTCCAGTGACACAGTAACTGCACTACTGCACCATCGATGTTTGATTGAGCATGGCGAGCAGTGCGGTAGGAGAGAGAGAGAGAGAGAAAGCAGTGGAGAATGGCGTCATCGGCAAAAGAATGGATCGGGTTGACAGTTTTGGAAAGGAGATCATTGATGAATAGAAGGAAGAGGGCACGTTCGAACTGGTTGCGTGAATCTTGCTCTCTGAATAAACCGTAATGTTGAAGGTTTTATTATGTGAAACCAACTGTATTGTGGTTTTACTTTGGTATTATACTCCTATAAGTGTGGTTATAACGTTTTTGCACTGTTTTCCGGTGTACAGTGTTTTTTCGTAGAAGGTTTTGACCGTTTCGGATTTTTATTTACCCGAAGTTTGCATTTTTTCAGATTTCGCACGTGTTTGAGGTAGTTTTGTCCACTTTCTCTCGCTCTAAAACTTACTATCGATAGTAACATGTCGAGAGCCGCTTTTCCATGCTTCAGTGAACACTGTGGAAAGCGGGCAGTGAAAGGCATGGAATGTGAGGTTTGCGAGAAATGGGCTCACGCAAACTGCTTTGGGATAACACTAGAATGACATGCCATGTACTGCAAAAATCCAGGGTTGCAGTGGGTCTGTAGATCGTGCCTAGACTTAGCGAAAAGAGCAGTGCTGAAGACCGTTTCCAAGGGGATCTCTCAAGAGAAATTATCGGTTATCAGCCACCAAAGAGAGCAAGCAAATGAATCCGCCGAAAACGTAAGCGGATGCTGCGAAAGCCAATGTTGACACCACCATCCGTGGTTGCAAGGGTACTAGCAAAGCTAAGACAGCAGTCAGTTCTACTATACCGCGTGTAGTCAGGACGCCCATTGCCAAAACCTCTAAGATTGAAACTACTGGCAAAGGCACGAGTAAACCCAATGGGGTCATGAAAAACATCCTCGATGACCTAGAAGGTTAAATAAAGATCAGTGACCGACTTTGGTCACTGAAAGCAAACGAGTGTAGCCAAACGGGTTCATAAAACCCTTTTGATCCTCAACAACGAAGAGCCGCTGGTAAAAGAGACGAAAGCTCGTCGAGACATGGATAGGCGAGGGATGCTAGATATCCCAAGGATAGCTAGCATGGAGCGATGTAAACTCAAGAGGGTTCACAGAGTGGGCGTATGGCGGGAGACAACCAATGGTGAACCCCAAGCGACTAGGTCACTTCTAGTGGAATTTGCCGACCAAGGCAGTAGAAATCAATTACTGGCAAACTCTGGGAGAATATTCCACGTAACACGGGGTAGGTACAAAATAACCCCGGACGTACCCAGGGGTCTTAGAAGGTAGGGTGTTGTTGGAGCACCCAGGTTGCACAGTGACTTGCCGAGCCATTTCGGGGTGACAGGTGGGAACCGATCTTTGACGACCGGGGGAAATAAGGTTTAACCAATAGTGGTGATCGATATCATGGAGGATGTGGCAAAACCGTCTCGTCACAGAGACAGCCGAAAACAGCCCTGTCATCCATAGACCCGGGGTAGCAGCAGACACTCCCCTGAAGGGAACCTTGACTCCGATAGAAACCCCTATAGACTTAAAATCGCCGTCTCTATGGGCAAATGAGGAGGATGAAGGTAGCAAGTCGTCAAAAGCTTGCTACTCACTCGGGTGCTGTGCCCGAGACCCAAGATAGAGTGAATAATGGGCACCATAATCCATCCACAGCGAGCTGTCGGTTGCTTGTAACCAACACCTGCAGTATTAGAAATAAGTGGATGGAACTCTTGCAGCAGCATGTGACCTAAATGCAGCTGTCATAGCTGTATCGGAAATATGGCTTAAGGACCACGATAGGGCACCAGGTTTAGTGTCAGACAGCTTCGCCATCCATAGGCAGGATCGGCCTCTAGCACCAGAAGGAGCAGTAACCTTCCTTATAAGGAAGGATATTCTGCACATGGTGAAGTTTTGGTGAACCTGCACAGTGTTCAACTATGTGCCGTAACTCTTCTGCTACCGGACAAAAAGATTACGATGGCGTACGTCTACCGGTGTCCCGGGGCTGTCACCAATGACCGGACAATGACTGATGCACTAGATGTCTTAGTTCAGGGGTCAGCGAAGCTGTTTATAGTTGATAACTTTAACTTACCTGATATAGATTGGATGGCCGGTAGGTGCACCCAAGAGTCAGGAGGAAAGGTATTTAGAGTGGATAAACATAAGGGCACTTTTTCAGCATGTTGCATTCTGCACGCAGTTCAGAGCTCAACAGGAACCATCCCTACTGGATCTTGTGTTTTCCAAAGAGGAATAGGATGTAATTAGTGTCACTGGATATCCACCGATCGAAAAAAGTGATCAACTCCTCATTGGGGTTGATATCCGAATGAAACCACNATTACGAATGTACAGGGATTTTGGTAGAATGAACATCAGTAGGCTTCGTGAATACACCACACGAATGCAGTGGATTCCAGAGCGAGACAGTACAGACGTCGAGGAATGCTGGTTGTTAATCAAACACAACCTCCACAACCTCCAGGACCTCTTTGTCCCATTAAGATATAGGCGGCACAAGGGAAAACCTCCATGGCGGCGAGCTGCAGTAGCTAGTGTCATTAGATACCGAAACCGAAGCTGGCAAGCCTATAAACTAGCCGGCACCCACAGGTCGTGGGTTAATTACACAGCCCACAGAAATGC
>UZAN01042003.1:18349-41258 GCA_900618425.1 Echinostoma caproni
AGAAGTAGAAGGTCAGCTCCACGGTAAGTGGGTCGCTTGTATCAAAAACTTCTGTGCGCACAGGGTCGGGTGATGTAATCGAATAAGCAGTGCTTGTACACGTTTGTTCACCAAAATTGATCCATCCGATGTGCTATATATGTGCCTGTTTGTTTTAAGTCAGCGACTGAGAAGATTAAACGAAATGTTAACATCTCGCAACATTTGTCTTCTTTCTGTTTTGATAAACTTCCTAGGCTGAATTATTTACCCGACATGGATACTCCAAACCAGGTGAGAAATAGGTTGATCAAATGGTACATCGTTTGGATGATTTGTCTTCAGTCCAGTGCGAAAAATGAAACTGGTTTTGAAAGAAGTAAAAACTGGTTTAACAGGAGATCTTCCATGGCTTGATGAACGCTGACCTTCTGTTAATAACTCCGTCACTTAGTCGTAATCCCGCGAGCTGTTTGTATATCAGTTTGTGTATGTAGAGGTGAAGACGGCTGCTTTATTAAAAGCTGGGAAACTGAAAAAAGTATAAGTAGTATTTCCCGTTCAAAGTGAAGCGAGATTTGTGTCAATTCAGTTCTTCATGCAAAATTCTTAGAAAAATATGTGCTGCGGGCAGTGGGAGGGGTCTGCTGTCTTTTACTATATTAATCTTTGATTGCATGAAAGCTGACTGTTTCGGTGATACAGGCAAAGTACGCACGTGCATGCCCATATCCGGTCATAGTTTGATTTCGAAGAATGCGTGTGAAGTACACGAGAGGAGAACCAATGTTTTTTTCCTACATTTATTGATTCAAAGTTCCTGATTCCTTTGATTGCCTTCTACAATTATCCACATGATTTAAAACCGATGGGGATATTTGATCCCGGTAACACAAATTCAACCAGCTGGAGGGACAAATGGACAGCGGAAATAGAAAAATGTTGCTAATACTCTTCGTTCTCCTCAATCTGACATGAAATTCTGAACCCGCATCAAGCCGAAACTTTTCAATGTACCCATTATTTATTCTTATGAAAACTTGAAAGTAGCTAATATTAGACTGAAAAAGAAAATTTCTACTAGGCTCATTTTATTATCTAATGATCTATCTATCCTAATTCAACCGCAGGCCATAATCTGATGAAGGGAAAAATGTGAATTCGAGAGGACGCACATCAGAGAGAAAGGGACAATTTGTTGTCGGCAAATTGACATTCAAAAGGCGGATCACAGTTTGGTGACGGCGAGAACAACACAGATGATGATATTAAGTTATTTAATACCGAACGAAGCAAAGCAACCTCCCACGGATTTACGTTCACCATCACCACCACCATCAGTTGTGAAATAATATCCTAAATTTCGAACATGACTGGGGCGGTGGTGGTCAAGTGGTCAGGTCACCAACTAGTGATCTGGGTGTCCCTGGTTCAAACCGCTTCACCGTCGCCCGTCTTCCCTGTATCTGTATTTTCCCCAGGTAGCCTTTGTATGACCGCAGCCCTCTTCTTGAAAATTGACTGTATATTTATATATTCAATAAATAGAAAACGGAAGTAAAAAGACATTTTTTACTAAGGGATGATAAGTTTGCTTAATTTATACGAAGGCTTTTATTCCTTAGGGGTGAGAAGGGAGAGAGGCATCACGTAAAATATAATATCCGTTTACGTTCCTTCAAAAGTAGTTGATGAGATAAGCATGTGTTGATTGAATGCCCGTTGAAATCATTCACAGAGATTTTGAAACGTGAATAAATGATAAAATCCATGCAGTAGTGATCGATACACGGAATTCAATTATCACAACCGGACGTAAAATCAAACCAATTTTTCCGTCCTCACTAAATCTAGCTCTTGGAATGAATAATGATTAGCTTTTACCTTCATTCTATATGGAGACAATTGTATAATTCCATTTCGCCTGTTCACCGAGCTTAGCAATTTGTTTGCAAACGTTTCATCACCAGCCGAGGTGACATCATCAGTGCCTTGTGAAGTGTAGTCTACTATTTGTATCCTTTCGTTTATGTGTTCTTCTCCAGCGGCCTTTTTGTTCCTTGTTCTCATTGTGTTCGACTCGGTTCGCCGTTAAACTGGTGCGTGGGGATGAGGTTAGTAGGGGAGGTGGTTTTCCCTGATTGTAGTCCTGATTGTAATTTGGGTTCCTTCTCAGGTCACGCCGTGACCTTTTTTTATTGTTGCGTCATTCGATCCTTGAGTTGCATTGGCGTGTACACGTGATCCAGTTCAATTTGCCTGTTTATTGAGTTGTTTGAGGGGTGTCGTGCTTCGAGAAATTCTCTGGTGTATTTTGACCTGGCCTAGTTGATAATGCTCATTGATTCGAAGTCAAATAGAAATCCTTCTTGATCTTCGTGGAGGGAGATCAACGATAGTGGGTCATGTTTCCTGACTGCCAGTTGTTATTTATGACAGTTTTCTCCCAGTTTATCCGATATAGTGTGTTGAACAGTTCTTGCAGTTTATTTTGTAGATGATGAGAACAAGGAACAAAAAGGGCCGCTGGAGAAGAACACATAAACGAACGGATACAAACAGAAGACTACCACTTCACAAGCACTGATGATGTCACCTCGGCTGGTGATGAAACGTTTGCAAACAAATTCCAAGTTCGGCTGAACAGGTGAAACGGAATTCAGTTCACCCGAGCTAGAGAACCGATTTTCAGTACTCTGTCAACAATTGTATAATCAACTTTTAAGTGGGGGACTGAGATAAATAGGGAGGTTACATGAATACGCTAGTGGTGGTCGGATTGGAACGCACGACTTCGGAAATAACGAGATGATTTTTCATACAGATGGGAATTTGTTTTAGCCTTCTTACCAAATCCGAAGGTCCCGAGTGGTGGTGGTGGTAGTGGTTAAGCATTTTGAGCATTTAGTTCATTGTTTGACGTTATTGTGTTAGAAATTGACTCTGACAACTTTTCGCAGTTCGCGTCATGAATAAAGATCGGCAGAAATGGAAATAAGTAACTATCTTTTGCTTATCTAGTACTATCTGTGATAGGTCTTAAAATCAATGCATATCTGTAGCATCTAACTAATCTGTTAAGCTTGTTACTGCTGGATAACTACTATTTCCTAGTGGTCATCAACAAAGCCATACGACCCTGTCCATCCGCTATCAAACTTTGCCATGAACGAATTGCTTCATGAACCATTTATGCATGAGCGTTTGATCCTTTTTGTTCCTTCTATTTACTTTTATCAGACAGACCATTTTTTCCACTTTAAAGCTATTACACAGGTCTCGTCACTTTCCGGGTGCAGAACTGCTAACAAGTTTGCTTGCATGTATCTGCTAGCACTTACATGCCGAGAACTTGTTAGAGGGTTGGTAACGTTCTCATAATCGGAACTGATAAATAGATATATCCTATCTCGGAGAGTTAGTTGATTGTTTCAGACTCATCAGTTCAAGCTTCCGCTTTCGACTGAAGCCTTACCCGGTAAAGTAAATTGGTGTTCGACAAAGTGCGATAGGTAGCATGGATGGTTCGGCTGCAGCCTGAGTTAGGGGTTCAAAATTCACGACCAGAATCACTTTCATCTTTTAAAGTGTATAACTGCATAAAACGAGGCTTTAAATCTGTGTTGTACGGAAATGACACTCAAACAAAANCAAAAGGATAAGCTATAAATTATTCACATGGAACAGCGAGCACTGCATTCAAGTTTACTCCAGTTGTAGCCAGGTCTGTTATTCAAATCGCCTTCTAGGATTATCACAATACAAAAGTGAACGGAAATGTACTCGGGAAGACAACAAACCTTGAGTATTCACTTGCGGTCGGAAGCATTGTGAAGATTTTAAATGTCAGCCGTGAAAGTGAGATCGTAACGAGACATCTGTGCGGTACAGTTCTCTTCTTTGATCCCTGAAACTTGCGCACAATTTTTTTCAGTCGGTTGGCGGTGAATGAAAGCAATGCTGGAACGTTTGAACGGTGAACATAAATTTAACATGACTTGGTGATTCTGTCTGATACAGGCGAGATTTCATGACGTGATTTATTTTTACCCGGATTGATTTAGTATTTTAATCACACCAACAAGTTAGAAGAGTAAAAATCTTAAGTAACATTCATCCCGCCGGAATTTCCGACAGATAGAGAGAAATTTAACAACCATGATTGTACAAAGGAGTGACAGCAGCGGCATGAATAACTTCAGAAAGCTATCATATGCAATTAGTGACCTGTCATAATCAATATACGGTCATTCAAAGCACTTACCGCTTGTTGAGTCCGTTAGCCAGGATGACAACAGTGGTCGATTTACACCAGTTCATTGGTACACTAATGTATGATACTGTTGTGCTAGCCCGAATAAATTTGCTCCATAAAAGGAAAATTTCAATGAGTTACAGTGTGAGACAAAAACAATTTGCTCATTCAGTCCTTGTGAATTTCAGTTAAGACGCAATTATAAAAATAAAGCTCCACTATGATGATCCCATGAGTGATTAATTACAACAGTTGTGAAATACTCAAACCGTCCCGCCAAATTTGAACACTGGTCGTCGTTTCTATCGTCTTCAAATAACTGCTTTTCGGAGTATCTTCATCGTTTTTCCTCCTAAATCCCAAGGAAACCAAATTTGGTTATTCGAATCTGCGCGATATCATACATAAATACCTGAAGGTATAAAAGATGTAACGGTCAGTTGGAACTTTATTTCACACACTGGTTTGCCTCAATCTCGTTAGCGGCACGAACCATGGAGACTGGACTAAATATCCAAGGGTAACGTCACCGAATTCCTTGGTGATTTACGATTTAGTCACTTTGTCATAAGGTTGAGATTGCTCTTATAGTCCCACAGAGCACATTTTAAACAAAACAACAGAGGGGCGAGCAAACTCGTTTTCAGTTATTCATATTCATGCCAGTACATCACGATGCATATCATTATTTGCAGATAAAATTGCCTTGGTAAAATAAAATCATTTCGCATCACAAATTACTACGAAAAAAGATTGCATCATGAGACCAGAAATCGGATTTTTGTGAACAAAATTTGATACCAAAAATTGGTCAATCGAATAATGTTCTCACTGAACGTTAGTTAGCTCGTTGTTCACAAATGTTCCCATCAGCGAAATGGTTTTTTGGTAACTAACAGTACAGAGCTATGCCTCCTTTTGGATAACCTAAAACAACAGCTTTATTTATGCACCCACAAGGGCTGAGCAAAAAGGTTTCCGGATGCGCCATACATGTACGAGATGCAGACGACGGAGAAAGAAACTGTAATATATTCTGAATAGTTTTCAGTGATTGCAACTCACAGAACCAAGTATTAACTCAGCCCAGCCCAGCACAACTCACATGTCATATGGGGGTCGCTATACTCGGACTGCAAGGATGGAACTCAATCGATGTCTCTGGAGGGTGATGATTTTCCACGACTAAAAATTAGGCTCAAAGCAACAGCAGAATATTGACTATTCGCGAGCTGCCTTTAGTGATGATGCGTCTTCAAAAAAGTACTGTGTTTAAGTGGTTTGCGAAATTCAACCGTGGCAGACGGTCCCTGGATGATGAGACTCAATGTGGTTGATTTGTGGAGGTCACCACAGCGGGTAAAACTGCTACTGTGCAAGCAATGTTTGAAGAGGATGTGCGGGCGACAGTGGTACAACTGGCGGAAGACACCGGGATCAATCCACACCACCCTACACGATAAGCCTAGTCTCAAAAAGGTGCACGCGCGCTGGGTACCCCATTTGCTCAGTGGGGAACAGAAAGCAGTCTGGGTAAGTTGGTGACACACCATGCTAGGCAGGTTTGATAGTGGTCGTTCCAATGCAATTAGGACACCATCAACATTGATGAGACCTGGGTGTACGGTTTTGATCCAGAGACCAAGCAATACTCAGCTCAGTTGACACCGGTTGGTGTGCCTTCACCCTAGAAATTCTGACCGAGTGCAGTGCGGCAAAGCAGGTGGTGGCTTTGTTCATAGACAAAACCGGTCATGTGGCTACTGTATTGCCCACACGGCAAAGCAGTCACCAGAGACTGGTACGCCACCAACTGTCTGCCAGGCTACGTTAAAGGACTAGAATACAAGGGACGTTTCTGCACTATGGCTACGCACCTGCACACAGGTCCCATATCATCGACGATTTTCTGACTAGTGAACGCTTTCGGGATGTTGGGCACTCACCGTACAGTCCAGACCTAGTTGCATGTGATTATTTTGTGTCCCCAAATGCCAAGCGCATGATATGCGGAATCCAATACGAGTCTCCAACAGCAACAGCGGAAGCCTTCACAGAACTGGTGAAGGGTTACCCGCTTCGGTGTGGTCGAGCTATTTAACCAACCGGTGTGAGTGCATGGAACTGTAAGAACTCTGGTGGTGAATACTTCGAGAACATGCCATATTTGTTTATGAATAACAAATAAAATCTTTTTGCGCATCCGGAAACATTTTTCTCAGTCTCCGTAAAATGCTCAGTTCAAATTTAACAATGAGATCGATCAAAACAAGGAAGGCATGGTTATGGGGTCTCCTCTAGGACTACTTTTCACAGATTTATTCATTTAGACGCCTGAAAACACCAAATTACAGTCATTCACTGAAGACTGTGCAATATACACGTGGTTTTTAGATGATATTTATTGTGTGAGTAATGCAACATCGAACACAACGGAACCATTAAATAATTTAAGTACTGCGCATCCTGACATAATTTAATTTAATTTATAATTGCGGTGTAGCAAAAATTACCGTTTCTGGATTTCTGCATCCGTCGTCCATCTGATGGTTCGGTGTAGCGCTTGACGCATAGAAAGGCAACTTTGAAAGACCAATACATCCATTTCCAAAGCTTCTTACCACTTAAGATAAAAACGAACCTGGTCCGTTGCCTAGTGGATGGGGTAAGAAATTATCTGCGGTGACGATATGCCGGAAGAAGAGCTCCGTGCTATGAGATCGATGTTTGCGCGTAATGGGTATCAGGAACGTCTGGTCAACAAAATGATTAGGTGCCCGGAGATCACTACGAAACACCGAGGTTAAGAAAAAGTCCGAAAGCATTTCTTTGCCGTTCAAGGGGGACGAATCGGCTAAGACCATAAAAAGAAGATTATCCGACGCTATCGATATGATTTTCTATGCATCGAAACTTCGTGTGTTATTCACGTCCACGCCAATAGGGTTTGGGACTGAAGGACAAAGTTCCAGATTGTGCGGTCTCATTCCGTATATACTCCTTTACTTGTTCCTGTAGACCAGCACTCCTAGGCCGCATGGTTAACCGATTTCCCGAATGGATTCGCGGACACCACCTTTCTTGGCTGAATAACGGAAAGATTAAGTCACTCACCAGTGCAGTGGTTGCACACATAGCTTAAACAAATCGCCCTGTGAACGCGGTCAAGGCTTTCCGACCCCTGGATAAAGTTCGTGGGTGATTATCGAGATGGGTTTGCTGTGGGATGCTAACCACACCGGAAGAGGTGTGACTTTGTTTGCACAACCTCTCTTTGTGTACCCCAAAACAATTTATGCGGGCGCTAAAGCTGTTCTGGCACCCCCTGCCTGCACCCACCATATCACGAGTAATCTGGACTATCGGGTGAGATTGAACAAACAACTATATGAGCAAGGTGAATCCGATTTCCGGTCTTATGATGCAATCGCCTTTAGTAGTCATTTGTGATGTGATGTGATTTTATTTTACCAAGGCAACTGTATTCTTAAGTAGTGATGTATTGACATGAATGCGAATCACTGAAAACAACTTTATTCGTCACTCTTTTCTTTTGCTTAAAATTTCTCCTATGCTTTTACACAAGGGTGTCACCGATCCGTGATCGTTATCCTGGATAACAAATTTAGCTTAGTTTTGAGTAACAATAACACACGGTACTATTGTATCAGTCAGTTATGGAAACATTTTTGATTTGGTCGTTGAAAACGTGCACGCAAAGATCTTGACTAACTTATAAGATTGGGCACTGAATCATTTACTGAAGGTCAGTCAGTGCGGTGCGTGTTCTGCTGGGCAACTAAATCAAAAACCGAAGCGACTACCTGTTGGTTAACTCCAAACCCGAAACATTTATGTTCAATTAATGAGCTTGGGTTGAATTTCTTGCAAAATTTATTACCGTAATCTATGTCCTAATAGAATTTAGATAACAAGAGGGTCTAAAACCGGAATTTCATGGAGACAAATTCCGAATACTGTAGTTCACTTCACGCATATCTCACGATTTTGTGGATGTCCGAAAGAGGCCAGGAAAATACGGATCAACCGATCGTGGTTTCATCAGTTTCCTATTTATTGTACCAAATGTCACTCACGCATCGATAGGAGACATTCCAAATTGAAGTAGAAATTTCCCAGTCCTCCCTGTAAATCCAGAAGGGGTAACTTGATTTACTTAGTGTTTAGACTTTAGTAAAATATATAAGGGAAATGATCAGTTTATAACCAACAGCATTTCCATGGATTGTCCAAACAATCGAACACTGTGTTTTGTCGAAGGGGGACATCCATTGCAGAGATAAACAAACTATGCACTGAAAGTGGCCCAGTGTGTATCATTTTCATTATCGTTACTTTCCTGTCTCAGAAAACCCCCAGATGGACACCTACAGAGTGCCTTGTAGTAACAGGCTCTGTTCATTCTGTCTTGTTGCTGTCATTTGGGTCAGGATGTAGCAGTTAACTATGTAGTGTTACGAGGTTGAAAACAGTAGAAGTGATACAGCTACGGGATGTCGTGAGAGATGTCAATCAGTCTATCTTTTTGCCTGGAAATATATACGGGTAAATTAGATTTGACATAGTGAACGGACAGTAATACATCTTATGCGATATGAGGAAAGTTTTCCATTCACGTTTTCATTGTAGGATCAAATTGAATCTCATAATTTTGTCCAACATGTTTCTAGTTACAAGTCGATTTTATCTTTATCTGATGAAACCTATATTAGACATAGATAATTTGACCACAAATGACAGCTAGCGTTCAACAAACACAGAACATCACGAGTATTATTCACCTCAGCGGTATGTTCAAAATTATTAACTGTATATTGCTGTACGCTGTGCGATATTCAATCGCAGGATGTGCTGAAGCAGCGTTATTGCCCTAAAGTTCATCAAACAATACAACTGCATCCTAACTTGTAGTGAGTTATGTATTTGACAATCATACACGGCGCTATCGTTAGACGTGATCAAAAGACGATTTTTTGGCAATCCCTCGTAAGCTTTCTCAAGGTCATGTTTGTATTGAAAATGTCTAAATGTAAAATATCACATGGTGCATCGTTTGAGAGAATAGCTCGTAGCATCCGGTGGTTTTCGGACATTGAACTAAACTTGGTTAGAACAATTCTTAAGAAACCCGATTGGACATGCTTGTAAACCCCTTCATCGGTAGCGCTTTTACTTTTACTGCAAATGAGATACTTCCGGGGTAAACGACTAAAACTGGATTCGGTGAGACATATGACAATGTGTAACTCGCATTAAAATGGCATGGAGACTCTGCCCCGATAGTCTGCGTGTGTGTGTTTAATCTACCCCAATGATGGATGGTGATCTGTGCCGATGTCCGGTAGGTGGTAGACTCTTACTGAACAATTGGTGCCCAGTGAGATTGGTTTTCGGTTTAAGTTTTCCGTATATGTTTTGAACATGGTTATATTGAAAAACGCGAGGTTTAATTCCGGATTTGTTCGAAGAAAATCGTTCCACCACGGTTTGATTAATTAGTTCAGGATGAAACTAATTTATTTTAGTAATTTGACAGTTTTGGTTTAGTTGCCACAGAAAAAACTTAAAAAACCACTAAGGTGTAAAAACATCTTCAGCACTCAACAAACGCACTGTTCAGAGAGGATTGGAATCCAGATGACAACAAATGCAAACTGAAAAATTGTACCCTTTGCATACTGCGTCAAAATCAAGGCGATTCGAATCAAGAAGAGCCACTTCACTTACGAAGTGCTACTATCCACAAATTATTGCGATTTTAATCGGAAATCCAAATCGCCTTGATTTCTCGGCATATGATCATCTTTTCGTTGAGTTCGACAAAAGATTCAGTTCCATTTGTATGCGGTTAAACTGGTCATGTACAGAGCAAACAAAGCGTGAACTGAAACGCTAGGAAGCAGCTGTTTGGACCTGGTTGGCGTTCAGCTGCAATGGGAATCCATCTAAAAGCCTGGAAATGAAACGCGGGACCTATCCTTTTTAGTATATCTGTTTATCTGCTCTATCTAATCGAAAACCCTGAAAATTCACCCTTCTGGATATTCAAAACCTATCTCTCACTCAAAGTGACGTAGCCAACGAAATATCCATGCAGTGCTGTCACATGACTTGCTGTGCGTGAAATTGCACATAATCAGGTGATACAATCCTTCCCTGTTTTCAGATTCCAGTTGGAAAGCTGCAGTACTGATGAAGTGAGATATGCTATGCTTACGAATACCCGTTCGTTGATTTGCCTAGGCCATTCCGAATCAAATGAAGATTTCTTATTGACTGTCGAGCTGATGTGCACTAAGAGTTAAGTCATTTTCTATCACTCTATGCGTCCGACATTGTATACCCTTCTACTGTGACGCATTTTTGCATTCAGTTCACTTTGAGTAACTGGAACAATCCGGCACCAGTGATGTGATTCTGGTAGCAATCACTCATTACCTCTTTTAACATTTAACGAACTGGGAAGATCACAGGAATCAAATCAGGACTCAAAATTGACCAAATGGAAAAACAAGTGTACAGTGAACTTTGACTTTTGTAGCACGCAAGCGTACTTGATCTATTTGACCACCAGTCAGCTGTTCAGACCATTTTTCTTTCTGCCTATTTAAGATATTGCACAACCCATATTTGCAAGATTTTCACCAGTATAACACTTCGCTCATCTTACGGCACTAGTCTACAGGATTTTTATTCGCTTGGCACCAATCGCAACCTGATCACCATGTTACAGGTTTGTTGCTTCAATTGTTCAAAGTATGTGAAGGACACAATCAGAATTGAATCGAGTGTAAATGGACGTATCAGATTCAGTTTCAATGCCCATTTGGATAATCAGGTATGTATGAAAATCCAACTGGAATTAGTGCCTGAAACCTTTAAGACAATAGACTCTATATGGTCATGTAGATTCATGTGATAATTCGGTGCCTCAGACTGAGTCACATACATAGAGACAATACGAAACACAAAAGATAAATAGCACACGGTAACTGAGTGACATGCGCGTAATCCCCAAAGGATTTACGCAGCTCAGAGTCTTGAACAATCGGCCAACAGTATGACAAACTCAGCGTTGATCCTATTCGTCTCAATAAGTTTATTATTATTGTTATTATTATTATTATTATTATTGGGAAATGTCAAAAATTATGTAGAGTGCAGGCACTACCGTAAAACCAATAAGCTACATTACTGGACTAACGAAATTCCGTCGATTGAAAAATATACAGAGATGTCTGGAAGAGCATTGGGTTGAATAAGAGAGAAGAGACGAGTGACATGTAATAATATGAACCAAACGACAATGTTGTTCGAAAGAGGAGCAGAAAACTTTATGGATCAGAGAACTCTGATTTAAATGGGCCTTTGAAAATGGAATATAATTAGCTGACCGATTTTAAAACATTTTAGATCGCCTTCTAGCTTATAGAAAGGGAGCATATTTTTTTCGAAGGAGACTGAAATTTAGCTTACGTTGTCCTAGCTTTGAACTATTTTGGTTGTGTTGTTATCCTTTCAGCAAAGTTTTCGAGATAACTGAAAACTGTCAAAGTTAAAAGCTGGACTCGTAGACAGTTAAACTCATGGCCGCGCTTCAAACTACGGATTCTTAATGCATATGTCTGACAAATTCAAAAATTCCAACCTAAAGTGTAGCATTATTTGATGATTGGATGCAAACACGTGGACAAGTGGTCAGCACATCGGGGCAAGCTCATACAGGAAATGTTTTGTCATACCGCCACTGTTGATACACCTCAATAGTTCCCTGTTTTCCCTAAATACTGTCATTTTTTCCTCCTTCCTAACTTAAACGGCACGCGGTCTCTCTCACAACATCAAGACGTTCAGTCAGAAAACCTGAAACACGTGCTTGGGATATGACGGAAGCGGACAGCCAGAAAGTATAAAAGTAAGCTATTGATACATGCCGAAGTCAATCATACATGACGTTCCCAGACAGAAGTCAACAGCATTTCGATTTCGATCTCAAACAAGCGATTTTCTTCAGTTTCGTCGAAAAGTTTCATCGCCAAACTGGGTTGAATTGTCAGTTGCTCACAAAACTGGCATATCTCGCTAATGCTATTCATATTTGTGTGGAGTTTTTTCTGTTTATTTTTTCATATAAAACAAAAACGAACAACGTGCGGTTGTCTGACTTAATTTCAGAAACGTTTTGGTAAAACAATAATTCGTACAAATAAATCCATTTTCGCACCCCTTCTCTGATGTTTCTCAATAATTTTTTTGATTAACGTAACGAGAGAAACATGTATTTTTATGGAATTGTCGAATAATTTGCCTATTGGTTTTTTGTGGGTGGTCTGAGATGGAATTTTGAAAGCCTAATCGGGATAAAATTTAAAATTCAGCCAAGATGCTCGTTCTCACACAGTCAGGATGACTTTTTATCGGGAATAAGAGACGTTGCCAAGTGTGTGTGTGTGTGTGACATCCATTCACGTTGTCATGAGAGATCACTGAATACTTTCGTGATCTATTTGTTCACATTTCTAAACTACAACAACAATGTTGTACCTTTCTATTCATCCCGTCCACGTTCATCAGGAAATGATACTTCAGACGGAGTTGAACACGGACACGGATAAGGAGAATCAGGCGGGTTGTCAGTGATGAATGACAAACGGAGTCCATCAGACCAGTCAAATGAAGAGAGACAGCACGCTTTTGTTTCCCTGGAGAAGAAAGGTGAACAATGAACTATACGTGAGCAATCCGTACTTACACCTATGTGTGTAGAGGGGTATCTAAAACCCAAAATAAATCTGTAGTTTTCTACATCATTAGTACTTCGCATGCTTGTTTTTTTCCACGTAGAAAAGAACGAAATTTTTTGTATTTCGTTTTCGAACAAAGGAACCAATTTTTATCAACAGTCACATATTTTCAACCCTTATATGGTAATGTTTTTTTCACGTGATTGCATTAGATTGTTGAGTAAAAAAGTTTAGTCACAATTCAAGGATATCGCCAAGAATTGATCATTGCCTGACGTATCAGCGTGGTAGAACTAACTGTGAAAACACAATTGCTCCTAATGGTGAAACTCCATCGTTTCAACACTCACTGACATCAGAGGTTTAAATTTGATTGAAAATACTATAAATTTTACCAGTAACGTTTTAAGTATTTAGTAATAGTGAGTGCTCAGTTCTTCTCAGGGCAGTTACAGATGACGTATTCCTTTTCATAGACTATCATTTACAAAAGAAGGTTCTCTTTGTGATTAAAATGTATTTTGTATCTTTTCAGCTTTCTCTCTACCATCTGGAAGAAAACCAGAGATTTGAGAAACCTAAATCGGTATGACGTAATTGTCGTCATGCAAACAGACTACGCAGGTGAAACCTTAATTTGTGAGCGTTGCTCGCCTGATTTCGTGTTTGTTCATCATAGTTACCGGAATAGTATTGTGATCATTGTTCGTAGCAGAACCCTGTCATTTGTGATGATTATCCAATTCATACCGTGATTCATAAATATATTTGGTTGAAGGTGAGAATCAACGAAATGAGTGGGCTTGCGTGCAGGATGACGTTATTGTGTTGTATTGTGATGACTTGTGCAGGCAACTATATTATGATTCTATCAAATACCACTGCACAACTTACAGCAACGTTACATTTAAACGAATTAGCATAACACTCAATCTCTTCCAAAATGCTACAAAACAAAGCACTCAAAGATTCGGATCATTTTTGTACCCGCCGCATTTTTCCTATCACTGATTGATAAAAGTAATATTTATGAAAATTCAAGAGAATAGGAATTCACGTATAGCACATGCTTGGCTTAAGATTCCTCGAGGAGAAATAAGGCTAACATAATACCCCGCCAGTCCCCTCCTACCCACCCCTAAGTGAATGTACCGCAGTACAGGAGTTGATTCAGAAGCAAAAGAAGTGGGTAAAAGATAACTCTATTGAATGAACACAGGAAGTGGGAACCCAAGAGTTTTAAAATCGTTTCACCTTCATAAACGTAGGTATTGTCAATGTGATTTTGCTTGGATATTGGAAGCGAATTTGAGGGCAAAAGCATGCCAGTGACAGTTTCGGTTGAAATACTATATTTCTGGTGTTGCCTTTACAGTGATACATGTCTGGTTCCCACTTCCTGTGTTCATCCATTAGATTTATCTTTTACTCACTTCTTTTGCTTCTGAACCAACTCCTGTATTGCGGTACATTCACTCAGGGGTGGGTAGGACGGGACTGGCGGGGGNATTATGTTAGCCTTATTTATTGGCAATAGAATGAAACAGGACACACGGGTTTCGTAACTGTCATCAGCACTGCCTCAACAGAACTGTGCGGGAGAACATCATGAAGGTTAAATCGCTTTGCTTATTGATCCCAATCGAATACCAGCACCCGAATTGGATGGACATCAAAGTAATGTTTGAACCCACCCGGTTTTATTTACGTCCGATCAACTGAAGCGTGTTGCATTCCACTTCATCAGATGTAACGACAATAATCTGAGAGACTGTTAGATCAAAAAATATAACTGCAGCCTGAATGGTAGAACTATGAAACCCACGTCAGTCTTCAAGTTGTATACCGGGAGTCTGCAGTAGACCGAACACTACTGTTTAAATAAGAGATGAAACTGTCATTTGTTCACATAGCTGCGCATCAACATCACATCCATCATTGCTTCAGACTTCTATTTATGAAAGTGTAGGTTCAGGCTAAAGACTTGGTTCCATTTTGGAACAAACTTATAAACGAGTTCCGTCCTCGATTGGAATCACCTTATGGGCACTACTGAAGAAACTATAGAAAGTTGGAATATCTGTGCTGGCGTGCAAGATTTGCTATTTCACGATTTCTTTGGGCTGTATGCAGTCCACTTCATCATGAAGTCACGCTACGTCATTCACCATTCGTTTATGCGATTGTATGCTTGTGATTAATTCATCATTTCAAAGTAGGAATTCGTCGTATAAAGAGCAAACGAAGCGTGAACTGGAAAGGTAGGAAGAACTGTAAGGCTGTTTCGACCTGGTTGCGTCTCATCAGCAATGCGGATCCATCGACCCAATTGGGGATCAAACCGGGGACCACACAAGGAAGCATACTACCCAGTCGTTGTTGTCGCCGAAACTACGTGCTTAGAAATTCCTAACTATGGATGAGTTTTAAGACGGTGTATGTTCATTACACTGTATCAATGCACGGTAACAGACAAAAATCTTTCATAGAGCCAGGTAATGGTAGTGTTTTGATTATACTTTTTCTGTGGCAAACCATTACTTGTTTTGGGGGAATTAAAGACTAAACAGTTTATNGGAACTGGTTCTTGTCCTTTTCCTCTGTAGGGCAGCGTCGTTTGAGGTCAAGCGGTTTAAGTCACTGGCCTGCTCCATGTTCTACCATCCGAGGTTCGAATCCCGGTAACACCAGTCTGGATTCAATGATAGATAGCCTCGTTATCGATCAGTTCAACACCACGCCCATCGTATGGTTTCTCACGGGGTTCATCGATTCCAGTAACCAAATTGCGGATGAAGATTTACATTGACGAGTAAAGGATTTTAGTGATCTTAAAACGTGCTCTTTCAGATTTTTATCAAAAATATGCCAAGTATTTAAATAAAAGTGTCACAAATTGAAGACAGGAGATACTCATAGAGTATTCATGCTCATTTTGGAGCCTTTGTTGGTCTTCGAAATTCTTCCGTTATATTGAAACAGTAGCACAGGTTTGTTTAAATAACAGACGAAATAGAGCAAGTGGAGCTGTGCAAAAGTTGCACAACCTGTCTTTGAAACGAAATGTGATGAGTTTTACGCTCTAGCCCAAAACTGTAATCTAACTTTCTCATCGTGAATTTACGTATATCCAGCGCTTGATTGGACCTGCAATAAGAAGTCATCAGAGGGCTTTGCAATTTTGATGCAAACTAAGCCAGGTTTACCAAAACACCGGTAATGGAATGTTCCCATTGTCATTAGGCTAAGAATGAAGCTGTACCATTTAACTTGCTTGCAAAACGGAAGAGTAGTAGACACAGTGAAGTATGAGATTTCGGTTATTTTGAAATATTGATTGCAAGATCGGGGAAGAAACTGAACGGATAATGTACCAGAAAAAGAGTGAAAAAACAAATACGTTGTCTCTAACCTCAGGTGCATGCGATGAAAACGGTGACAAAGAAGCGGGTGGATTTGCTGTAATTGATCTTTTTCCTTGATCGTATGAAGAAAGAGCGGAGCAACTCGTGACCAAGAGGTAAATCTGTCAACCATCAAGCCAAGCGTAAACGTCTTTTGACAAACAAGATTATCCCTGGTATCGTGACCTCATAAGGTAAACCGGAAGTGAACAGGCTCAGAACCTTTCCGCTTTTGTATTGTTGTTTGTTCTGTTTCCAAAGCAATGACCGAAACTGCGTTTCTGTTTGTGCAAAAGTTCTTGCCCAAATCAGAGAGTGATACTGTGAATTAACGATCCCACCTATAACCCTCAAATAACGTAGCATACAGCGGCACATGTGTTCAATGTTATCTATTCAATCAGGTAACTGAAACACATCAATAACCTTCAGAGCCCTGATCTTATCAAATCTAGTGTTTTGAGGTCAGATGGTTATATTAATAAAATATTAGCTGTCAGAAATCACGTGGACAATAAAAGTTCACATAGATTCAACTAAAACAGGAATAGGACGACGGGAACAGCACCGTGCCGATCGATGTCCGGTGAAAGTTCTGGTCTAAACGGGCCTCGGTGTTAGACACAAAATGCTACGTAATCTTTGAACAACGTGAGACTGTCTAAACAGGTGCGCGATAGTTGACTGGGTATTGCACTTGGTTTCCACCCAAAAGATTGAATTTTATCTTTCGAAATTAGGAACGTGCAACATTGTGAATGAGCGAAACGGTTGTTACAGTCAGACCGTGTTTTTTTGTTTTTTTTTTGTGGAAAATGAATTATTTCTTACTGTTTATCATTTACCTGTAAAACCAAAATGCATTCACAACAACATCACACATTCCCGTTCCTATCTTGAAGATCAAGGGAAAATTATCATAATGAACATGAAAAGAACTAAAAGCAAACTGTTGGTACAATCACTCTCACTGAACAAAAACTCAGTGATTCGGATTGGAGATAAAAATGACAAAACGTATTTAAGAAATACATGTACGCGTACACATGATTAGAGAACCGGAAGGAATGATTATTGATCATGTGAACTCAACCAGGATATGATCAAATTTCAGTGACGTTTATACCTCCTCATCCCTCCTTCTCCTCCTCGATGGAGTATAAAGAGAGTGAAGTGAGCGAATTACGAGTGATATGTAAACTATATACCACGTTAACTGGACAGGAGGACTGAAGTTGTAGTTATATTTCCTTGTGGCCAGTTCCAGTCTGAAGGTAGTTCGCTTAAAATAGAAAATTCTCGTGCCTGAGAATGGGCCACTATTTATTGCATAATGAAACCTTACAACGCTTTACTTATTTCATAATGTGAACTAACAGGAAAACAATCTGGAGATCTGTGTCGTTCCTCATGTGTTTATTCCACTATTCGACGACCATAGACGGAAGGTGCCTCATGCTTCCCTGCTCAGAGTGTTCCATCAGAGAAAATCGTACATTGAGCAGTGAAGTGTTTTATAAACATCTGTTCAGTAGTTTTCAAGCACTTTACACTCACTTATCATTCACAATTGTGTAAAAGCAACCCGTAGTGGTTGGATGTGAGGTGTACGTTAACCGTTTTGCATTATGTGTGGCAAAACTTGGCTACTGGTAACGAATAAGGAGGGCCGACATAGTATCTGCGGTTATATATAATCAACTAAGTCAAATCCAGTCCAATGATTAATTTTTTAGCCGCTGGTGGAATTCACACGGCAGAGAATTGCCATAGGTTTGATTCATAAAGGTAGCAAAAATTACGAAATAAAACTTTCGCGAGAAAATAAAAATGAATGAATCAATAGCCTTGTCATAGCTTGTGGGCACCTCACCATAAAGAGGATAACAAAATATATGGTGACCGCTGTAAGCGATGGTATGAACCAGTCGAAGTTATAACTTGCACCGCAAAGCGTTAGTGGGCACGGAGTTCGAAATGAAAAGTTGAATTTCCTTTACAGGAAATCGCAACAGTAAACTCATGATATTTGCTCACTGTGCACTGAACTTAACCAGGACATCCTCGGCTTTACCGCTACATTTGTAAGGAGATTTATTGTACCTGGTTCCGCAAGTTGAGCTCTGTTAGTTGGAAGAAAACGTAGGAGAACAAAAGTGGAAATGGGGAAGAATACAAGCAATCACGAATCTGACGCCCACTGTATTATTATTATTATTATTATTATTATTATTATTATTATTATTATTTCACACACATCTGACGCCAAACTGTGCTCCAAACAAATCCTGGTACTATAATCTTTATGAAAAAGAAAAGCGTTCCATGATTGGCGTGTGGGCTGAATAATACCAGGTTGCCCAGGCCAACGGAGGTAAATTTTCTTGAGGAATCCACAACCGGAGCCTTTAGCTAGCCAAAGCCTGACCTACGAGGCAGCGGAACGGTGTGTGAAAACCTCAATCCATTGGAGTCGGCGTTCAGTTTATCGGATCATACGCACTTCGGATGGGGTCAAACGTCCAAGGTGCCCAATATTTCTTGAATCCCAATAGATCCGGTGACCACTGCCACACCGAGGAGGGAAATGGTTCGTACGCCTCATCGTGGTTGGTTTGGAATCAGGTTTTTTGGCCACCATTGGTCCATCAACCTGATTATAACCCCGGATATCGGCCACCGTTTAGGTACACTAAGTTTATTAAGCCTAAACAGGTCAAAGGACTGTGTCCGAATTACTAAGTCTTTTTCGACATGGGTAGAACAGGAAAGTGTGAGGTAGAACAATGGCAAAACTCTGGGAAACATTATTCACGGATATGATTTAATTAGTAAATGAAATTCGGTGACAGAGCCAACTTTAAAGCGGTATTTAGTACGCGCCGCGTACATGTTAGCAGAATATATGACTTAGGCTACCTAGATGGAAACAGGTGTTATTTGGATAAGGCCCTGAGAAGCAAACAGTTACAAGTTAAGAACCGTAACGAGATCGAGACTTTGTCTAAACAATTGTGCTAGACGAATTGGAGTAAAAATGAGAACTGATAAGCTTGAGACAATGCACCAAACGTGCGTACAAATCCGAGAAGTGCACAACTTTGTCCCAATTCAATCGAGAGTGAATAATGAGGATACATCGTCTGCCCCATTTGGCTACCCTCTACACTACATTCAGGCCAAAATCATTGACTTTCTGACTGCACGCGATACCCGAACCGGAACAATGTCCCTAGGATCGCCGTCCTCCCTCCCGTTCATTAGGATTGATTCACACCCAGCGTTTGTTCGAGCAGGCGGATGCCGCTAAATGGATCAGCTAAAAATGACAGCACGAACTAGCCTGTCCTTTTTATCCGATTCTCTCAAAGCCTGATAACCGTTTTAGAACAGATTGCTATTTTTTATTCGCAGTACTGCAATATGCTTGAGCCGCAGTTACATTGTTCGGATCGTGTGGTGCACCTCGTCCTTTGATCCGTGTTCACCGACCACACACAGGAGGATGTGCACACGAACGCCCATTAGCCTCTGATCCGGGAGGCGGGTTTTGTACTCTTATTGTCGTTCCCTGTGAGGCTTGAAAAGTAAACTTAGCTTCCGTTCCGCTTTGTCATGATTGACACTTCCGCTCGTTTGTTTCTCCAATAACCCAGTTACGATCATATACAAGTACACAACAACACGCAGGTACTGATAACCTCACCGACTAATATCTTTCACATTCGCGTTGCTTTGCACCTGTCGATTGACAGTCTAACTGAATGACCAGCAGATTGCTCAACTTGCTGTACTTGCTAGATCAGTCGATGACAATTGGTTTCTCACTGGCTGCATTCAACCTAACACAATCCTACCCCAACAATATTACATATGGTTGAAGAATACGAAATATCCTTTCTTCCTGGGATTTAGAAACCTACACAAGCACTGCTTGCGAAATGGGACATGAGGTGGAGTAAAAAAGAAACAACTTTCAGTTTGCTCACTTGCCAGTCACTGAAAACGGAGTCAAACACCGCGGTCTGTGCACACCTTGCGTGAGCTAACCGATCCACATTTGTGCGTGTGTCACATACAGACGGTCTTTGTCCTTCCGCTTCCTCCCCATGCCACCCGATTGAGTGGCTCATTCATATTTATAACTACGGTGGGGAACAGTGATCAAGGCGAGATGAGTGAAGCACACAGAGATGTCTGGTTGAATAAGTGAGTAGATGGATGACTGAAAGGTTGAGTGAGTGACACAAAATCTTTCCGACTCGAACGCGCACAGACCACGAATGACCACTTGGTGAATAGGTGAGCAGATGTCTGTGTGAACCAATGTCTCTACTCCGGTTTTCAGACACCCAAATGTTGACACTGCCGATGTAAACTGGATTCGCAGTCGCTCTTTCTCTTTTCATCCCTCTCTGTATTTTTGGATTGTAACAAAACAAAACAATCATCAAAAACACCAAGTGCTCTTCGGATAATGCACCTATCGAGGCCAGTATGCCTCGTTTGAATTTTGCCTTTAAAATACTGGTGTTAGAGCGAGAAACGGATTGAATAAGTCTCTAGAAAATAAATACAGTTATCATGAGTCCTGTAAAAACTCAACCCATTGGGTGCTCACCTATTTAGGTTCTCGTTCCCGATAACCTTAATACAAATATGGCTCGCTGGATGCCTTGGTAGGCTAGTAGATAAAACGTAAGTTAGGGTTTAAATTCAAATTTTTGTTATGGGTAATTTGTGAAGTTGATGCTTATTGAATCCTATAGGATCCGTACCCACTGGGTTCGGTTGATAGTACATGGAAGTAATAAATGAGCACGTTCATTCACGGGTGCTGAACAGTTTGGTGTTTCAGTGCTTCATCGAGCCATGGCTTGAATATGTCGATGGTTGGACCATAGACAGCTTGAGGTGTAAGAGAGCTCCAGTTATTACAAACTCTGAGGATGAAAGACAGGTGCCTGCCGGTGTCTGGCCGGCTCTTTTGGAGCAAAAGTCTAGATGGATGTCCCCTAAGGTGGTCCTTCCTGGATAGTGGTTAGACTGATGTAGTATTTGATATAAGAGGATCACGCCTCCCCAAGCTCGGCAGCATTGAGATGAATAGAGTCCGAGGATTTGCAGTCTTTCAATGTGAAACTCGAGTTGCAACCTTTTGACCGGTTTGGTTGCTATTCCCTGCAGATGTTCGAGCGCTGTTTTGTCATAAATTAACCGTAGATTCCAAAATTGCATAGCTTACTCGGTCTGTGGTCCAATATGGGCTGATAGCAAATGGGACAATGGGTCTGTTTGGAATGTTCCAAATGGTCCAACATTTAATTACTCCAGCCTGCGTCAGGCCCATTGGTGATGCTCTGACACGAAATGTGAAACATCCTGGAACATCCTCCCAAACGATAACTACCAGATCCTTCGCGTTTGGAGCACGCGGGAATGGTTGATTTCCAAGGACTTAAGGAAAATGACTCGTGTGACGCAATGATACAAGCTTACATTTGTGAATATTGAATTCGGTATCATTACTGATGCACCATCATTAGGTTGCCTCTAATGTTTCCTGTGGTATTTTATGAACTTCAGGATGCCTTACTGTTCTGCATGTTTGGCATTATCAGCGAGAACATCTAGTATATCGTTTATGGATACAAGGAGCCTTGTGGAACTCTACACACAATGTCGATTAATTCCAACAACAAACCATAAACTGATGCTGTACATTGTCAAAAAAAGTCCCCAAACCAATCAAGGAACAGTCCTTGAACACCATGGTTATAGAGCTTTCGCAGTATAACCATGATTGCAAAAATACCGTTAGATTCCCAGTGAAGCTTCGGTCAAAAGAAATTCTCCCGATTTGTGTGTAAATGTGTGATTAGTTTACCGCGGTTCCCTGAAATGTTACTGTATGTGGTGGGAGAGTCAATCACCGATAGAACGTGTCTTCTTGAAACAAAGAACAAGAATAAACAATGCATAAAGCAACCATGAAGCTACCCTTTCGAGGAAAATTGTACTCCAATTATGTAAGTGATATTATTCAATGGAATGCATTTCAAGTGAAACAGCTCATCCAAAAATTTTGGGTGATTAGTAGTGTGCTATGGACTAACGATGGAACCCCTCAAAGTATCTGCATAATACATTTTTACCAAACAATGACATATATTCACATATCTTCACGAGGGTGAAATCTACGAACAACGGAAAGAAACACCAATGGGATCGCCAGTTTCGGGATTCATAGCCGAAGCCGTAATGCAGAAGTTGGAGAACAAGGTACTACCAAGAATCATACCAAAACTTTGGCCGATGATCATGATGACACATTCGTCATCTTGAAGAAGTTGGAACTAGAACGAACATTATCAATTAAACGTTCAAAGGCATTAAGTTCACAATGGAGATTGAAAAGGGATAAACAACTGGCATTTTTGGACATCTTGATCATCCGAACGCCATCAGGAAAACTGGAGACAACGGTCTACCGCAAGGCAACACAT
>UZAN01042004.1:9712-22838 GCA_900618425.1 Echinostoma caproni
TGTTGTGGATGCGACAATGAGTCGTAGTGTTATATGGGGGTTGTGAACCTTCGGTAGTCCATAAGACCGTGGTGTCGGACCTTCTGTGGGTTAGGCTCGTCTATACTTTTTTTCCGTTAGTTCATTATATATATATATATATATATATATATATATATATATATATGTATATATATCAAATCATTAGTAGCTTCATACAAGTGGGTGAGTGAAAAAGTTGGTTTTCAAATCAAATCGGTGAACATTCACTTCATATTAGGGTTCATCATAAATATTCACAAGGACAATGTACTTAGCAGACAAACTAATGGTCGCTATTTCGAAATTCTCCAAACAACTGTTTCAACTAAATGCAATCGGATTCCTGGCCAGCTGCTTGCTAACATTGTTCGTAATTAATTACTACCGTATTTTTAAATAATTATCGCCAATGTTAATTATAAACTTATGGGATTTACGAAATATGTGTACGGCTCAAACACTTTTTCACTATGGGTAATTGCATTTGCAGCATATCTCATTTCAACTAGTAAACTTCACATGACTTTAATCGATCAAATGGGTTGGTATTATACCAAATTTCATAGTTTGAAGTGCTATCATTTAGGGCAACATAAATTAAAAATTTCTAGGTTGTTTAACTATTATAATAATTCATTTGATGTAGTAGGTCACTATGGTGACGAGCACGGCCGAGAATACTAGCGATAACAATACAATTAAGGTGGAACTCAGAAACACCGTATGGATTCAAAGTGAATTTCTAAGCAGCCATCATTTCACCATGCCTCTTGACCGGTTACGCTGAATTTTTTTCACCACTAAAATCACATCAAACTGAAGTTGTTTTTTTGCTATAACCACTGTTCGTCGTTCTCAAATTCTGCCTACACTCTCGAACGCTTGTTCTTCTACAGTTTTCAACTGACCGTGCTTAGCAGCAAGTTTACCATTCATATGGAAACAGCCATGCTTGATGGTAGGTTTCTCTAAATTGCGTTCTCCTATCGAAAATATGCGTCGCATCATTGTTGAATGCTAACACGAGTTCTCTGATCTCAAAAATATCTGAGTTATCACCAGTTCTATGTTCTCAAACTTATATTCATACTTGCGTAATTTGAAAACAAAAAACATGAATGAACCCGCATGTGGCGGTCACAGTTGTGATTATCGATTGCTTCGAGGTGTACCGACTGGACAGAGTTTCCGGCAGGAAGACAACTAGAGGTGAGGTGGCTATCTGCATTAAAACCTCCTGGTGTAACAAGTCAGGAATTAACTTCTGCTCCATGCAACGATGTTGAGTGCTCATCTCTTCAATGTCACCCCGAATTCCTCTCCTTCAAAGTACGCGACCCTGTCTCGATCATAGCCTGGTGCTCTTAAGAACCAAGAGTTACTATCATCCCGCCTTTTCCTCTGTTAGGCAAATTAGCCAAACTGAAAATCCGTATCCGTAATACTTCGCGTGAAAAGGGCTTTCCTCCTCAAGGATCCCTGTTCCACGCAGCCCCGTAGTTCTCTTCCGAACTCTCATCAAACAGTGCAAATCCAGTTTCTTTGATTCCAGACTATTCTTCGCGCATAATCCTATCTGATAGGGACGAATTGGACGAGTTCATTCGTGCATTCGCCACAAGTACTCGTCTTGAGGATCTACTGTCACCAGTTCTAGGCATGGTGGTGTTGCTCTGACGGTTTGCATTACATCTCTTCGTAGCACTTCTGACGCATGCATTCTCTATTTCTGATTGTTAGAGATGCATCACGGGTACTCCCATTCTTAAACACAGTAAATTCAGCATTCCGGCCAAACACGTTTGTCCCACTGTTGTAACATCCTGTGGTCTTGAATTTGCAAAATATACCACTCTCCCGAAGATCCCCTTCAGTTTGCACATAAAACAAACGCATCCACTTTGGATTATTTTGATACCCCAGTTTATCATATAACCAAGTCCGTGGACAAAAGGGATTTCTTAAACAACGTTCTGTCGCTGAAAGCAGTTACAAGCAAGTTTAACCATGACGAAGTTGGTAATGATCACCCCCAAGAATATTTTCCATAGCTGAACCCCGATTATTGATTGACCACCGGTTACAACTAGGATAATCATCACCTTTTTTCCTGTGTACACCACTGAATACATCATTACGTTATGGAACACAAATACTGGCAAGTTTGCCATTGCCGCACAATGGGAGGAAAAAGTACCCTTCTTGGAGATGCTTGAACATAAGATTTGTGGGGTGAACGAACACTCGGAAATCGATGAAGGTCACGAATGGTTAGCACCAAAAGAGTTGCCACACATTCGGTGTATCTCATGTACACCTTCAGGGACCAATTTCACGTTTCGTCACTAGTGTCATACACTGCCACTCCTCCGTTATAAAGGTTTGTTTTCAGGAGACAGGTATTAGCAAAGTTTCATAGGTCCTTTTTCGAACACAATTGGCGGATGACACTGATTCACTGAGTACGATACGTTTCCCAGAGCCTAAAAACTCATTTATTTACGTTTCGGTCTAATCCTCTTCACCCAATGGCAAACGAGTCCGATATTTAACAAATAACAAAAGAAATGATGTAAAACTGCAAAAAGGGTCAAGCGAGGTTTGTTTTTCACCGCAATAGCACGAAAATAATACATTGTTTTTAGTGGTATCTCGATGTCACGAAGTAGCTTCCATAAATCCGTTTTCGTAAAGAGAACCTAATAAACACCATTGCAAACATTTATTTCAATATTTTATGTGATTAGTGGATGGGAGTGTATTTTCTACGAAGTTAGCCATCAACAACAGGGATCCTATTTTGCTTCGTTTGATGGGTGTGAAATCCAGTTGAAAGATCCGATCAATCCGAAAAGGGGTTCAAATTACTATTTGGCAGTTTCAATACTGGAAATTGCAGTCCTTCTAGACATCTGAAAAATAAATAAGATTTGGATGAATACTTCGATAATCCTGGTCAAAAAACTCCATCTTACCATTTTCATGGTCAGTTCTGCAGGCAAGAAGTTCCCCGATAGTTGAAAAGCAATATCCATGCAAAAGGCTAACATGTGCGTAACGGCAGAGGACGTCTGAACTGTTTACAAGTAATCGGTTTCTCAAAATCGGTTTATCATTCATGCTATGCACTGTACATGTTCGTCCATTGTGGCTGATCAACCCAATGTGTTCAAACAAGCACACTTGTAGTTACAAGTTCGTCAGATGCATTTGAGAATATTTTCAGGATGAGATACTATATTATATAACCCATAAATAACGGGATCTGATCTCGAAAATGTTATACTACGTCGATCTGTTGCACAGGCTAGTTCACTGTGAAAAAACTATAGAAAAAACACTGCACACAAGTGCTTGGTTGGCAGTTGAGAAAAACGAAATCCGAGGTAAAGCGCATATGTGCTGAATGTAACTGGCCTTTGGAACTTCGGAGCAAAGTCCACTCCTCAATAACCTCCGGTTGAAAAATAAAACAGTGACAGGGTGTAGTGAACGAACACTTTGAACTTATTATGTACTTTCCTTATTTTTAAGTGCATTTGAGTACATTCTTGGAATATCGAGACTGTAATGGCAACAATAGCTAAGCAGACAGTAAACGTTGACAGTAAATTTGTAAGAACTTTACCCAATAATAAGAAAACCAAAAATGGCTTAATTAAGTCTCACACGTGTAACGGCTTCACCGCGAAAAACAACAAACGGTTACAGAATTAATTGTTAGAATATTAAAGCGCACACGAGGATGTAATCGGGAAGGCGGGTGGTTGTATGATCATTGTGTACCACTACGCGAAATGAACGCCCTTCATGAAGTTCCAAAATGCTACTCTTCTGAGTTGTCGTTCTGAATTCGTACACGCCAACTTCTGCTTGATAACTGACAGATGAAATTAAACCGCACGGTTACGAACGAGAAATCAATGTATCAAACGAATGCGGAAGTACGATACGAAATTAACCCTCACTGGTTTGGTTGAAAACGGATCCCTGAGAGTATTCTTGCACGCACACACCAGTGTGGAAGTCAGTGTCAGAATGACACAGTTCTCAACGGAGACAGTCTCACCCAGAGATCGGTATCCAGCCTTTTGAATCCTCACAAAGATGTAAGATATCGGTAGATAACAATCTCGAATGATTACCGTGGGGGCTACGCTAATCTATCTGAGAATTGCACAAACAAGCTAATATTCTTTACTGTAGACAAATACTTTTCAACTTCGCAGAAATGAATGATCGATTAGAATGCATTTTACCTTAGTCCAATCGCCAAGCAGAAATGGAAATAATCGAGTGTACTCCTCACCACTTTTTCGCGGAAAGCGATTTAGATATCGTAAAAAAATTAGTAATAAATCAAATCCTCAAGGGGCGATACACCACTTATGATCTGGGATGCATCAATGAAGCGAATACAACTAAACCTTTCCTTTCGTATATTCTTAAGACGTGATCAAATGCAAACAGTGAATACTGGCAACCTTCTTCAAACTGCTGAGCGAACACCGAAACTCTGCCTAAGATGTTCTACGGAAAGACCAAAAAATGAACTACTCCGGTGCCTCAGCGTTGCACAGGTCTACACGGATGATACGACTTACGAAAATATGCTGCTTTTGGAAGCCTTTTCAAATATTTCTAGGGTGAATAGCCAGTGGTTAAAAACTATGATACCTGGACCTATTGTGCTACATATTGCTGAACTACTTACTGAATGAAACCGTGAGACTATTACAATATTATCAGTGGTACTATTCCGCAGAATTTATTCTTCCTCAAACCTGGTTGGATATATACACATGAAATCTCCCCATCCACCGAGAAAGCGCTGTCATGGTGATTGTCAAGCTGACCTTCGGCGCAAAACACCCGATAAAATAGAAAGTGAATCATTAGTTAAAGAAAATGCACGGCCCCTGGGTTCGGTAAAACTGCTGACGACCCGGATAGGTGCATTTATCCAAACATGTGCTATAAGCATGCATAAACCTTGACTGAATACATGTATGAAAAAATGCCGTGACCATCCATGACCTAGACAGTGGTTAGGGGATGAGGGGAACCGATGCCTGTCAAATATTTATGATTTGGTTGGTCAAAGATAACTTTTCGTACCTTGTAACGGTACTACGGTATTGCATAGGCTTTTGCCTTAGTAAGTATTGTCATATTTATTCCAACTGGGGACATATATAGCCCTTGAAGTAGACAGTGAAAGTCCGAGGTGACCAACAGTGTGAATAGGCCATAGTAGTTTTGTTATGCATCATGATGAGTTACGTCTATAGGATCTATTTATATGGCCAAAATTCAGAGCCTACCCTCGTTTGGAAAGATCAGTATGATAATTGGATCGCAGTCATTAAAACAGATTGAAGTGTCCGTGTAGATGGACTGTCGCTATGGTTAGCTTCGCGATAAAATAGATTACTTCAGTAAGTTAGCGAGATATAACTCAGCTGTAAAGTTTTAGTCCCAACGTGAATTATCAGTACAGTGGAATATAGATATACATCGGATGATGGATGCAGGCACTGCTCATGAGCTTAAATAAACTAGTTCATGGATGTCTGGTGCTAAATCTCGACACAATTTGACACCACATTGTCAATGACCCGCGAATCCTCTGTTCGTGTGAGTGGCTCCTGTGTTGAGCTTTGTTATAGTCCTGCTTGTTTATGTGTTTCGGATGTATAAATTTGCTGGACATTTAGTCATATTCAACTACCCGTGGTACGATCGGCTTGCGTGATAGACCGTCCGTAGACAAAATACCCTTCGCAAATAGAAATAAGAAATCGCACAATATGGACCTGGAGACCTTTACGACACCAAATAGTAAGTGCGGATCGTCGGCAGGGAGGAAGACATCGGTATCCATTCTGAATACATAGATGATATGGAAGAATTATGGGTTCAAAGGAATACGAAATTATCAAAGATTTATGCCATTTTCTACTCATGACACCAAAATAATACCGCAGTTTATGGTAACCTGCCAAAATACGTGCATACGTATAGAAGCAATAGCGTGCAAAAGTTTGATCGAAGAAAAGAACTGCTGTTGGACAGAGGGTAGTTTGTCCTTATTCAGATGAACTGGTTTGACTACCCGAACCGTAAACCGTCAGGTTCTGAACTGCACGTGGTAGATAGTCCACTAGTTTGTGCATGGCTGCATGCATTGAGAATCTTCTTGTTGTATTCCAAGCGAATTAACACAACCACAGAGAGCCTGAGCAGTCATGTTTTGCTTGGCAACAGCTCATCGGGGGCAAAAAAATATATCGACGAACTGCGTATTCGTACTCTACAGCGAAAACAAATTTACGAACATTCCTGAAACAGTAGGTGCATTTAAATGAAAATGAGCCACATGCGGAGAGTAGCTTCCGGAAGCCTCAATGTGGGCGGGGACGGGTGTCTGGAGTTGCGGCTGGTCACCCAACATCCTGGTCGGTGAATCACCCGTAGTTCATCTAGGGGATTTGGCTAAAAAACTAATTCCAAACTAACCAACAAGAGGCATAAGAATCACACTTGCAACTTATAGCACTGGTTACCGGCTCGATTGGGCATTGAGGTGTATTGGGCACCTGGGGCGTTTGACACCGTCCGAAGGGCGTATCAGATGAACTGGACGTTGGCGCCCAATGGACTGCGGTTTTCACACACCGCCCTGCTGCATTGCAGATCATTCTTCGGCTAGTCAAAGTGAATTGCACAAGAAAATTGACCTGCTTTGGCCTAGGCAACCTGACAATATTTTGCTCACAAACGAATCATGGAACTTTCTTTTTCTAATAAAGATTATTGTGCCGTTATTTGTTTGGCACACAATCTGGATTCAGACGCCTGTGAAATAGAAATACATACATAGCCATCCGTAAACATCACAGGTTTCCCAACTGAGCGGTTCTCTATAAACCTCGGTAAATTTACAACACAGAACAAAAAAGCAATCGAGTAACATAGGTTATCACTTTGACATCAAATAGAGAAAATTTTCGATTTCCAGTCAGCATAAAACTGGCACATCTTGAACAATATCAAAACAATACATGGATGAATGTATAAGGATGTAGACACAACGGAAAGTCGTTTGTGTCGCGACGGAAATGGAAATGAGGGGTAAGGTGATCAGGTAGTCCCGCAGAGCGAGATTAATTGTTCAATGGAGACATGATTACGCAGTCTGAATGACGGGAACCGGTAGAATCGATGACGGGGGAAAATCAACACCTGGTTGTTGAGGTCAGTCAGGTCAATTCACAAATGTGGCCTTGATCTAGGCTCCATTGATCAACTCGCAAAACGCCCCCGTCACGTCGCAATGTGATCCGTTGGGACAATGGGTATCGGTGGTTCGGGAACAACAAGTTGCCTGTAAATTAAAAGGAGTTGGGTGGAAAAAAATGGAAATAGTATATCAATGAACGAATAAATTAAAAGGCACACAATCGAGGTTATAAAAATCTAGTGGTTGTGTAACGCTTGGCAACCGAGAAAGTAATATTTATCGTGAGTGCTTGTGTCTAATCGAACCTTTTTGACTCGTGGCGTTTTGTTCACTTTGCTTTGCAGGTTTAATTCAACCCCGACCCACGGAAGACCTACCTGATGTTGTTTCTTCGTCAACCCGTGTCCCGCATCCCCACCGTCATTCGTCGCCGACAAAGCCTTGTATCGTCTCCCGCTGTGAGAATACGAGCCGCGAGATATCATGTTGCGTATATCCGTTCACTTCGCTGCGCTTCGAGAGCCCGGAGTACGTTCGTATTACAATTGCAAAACCGAATGGTTGGTTTTTCTTAAATAAATGCCTACTCTGCTTTAACATTTGTGAGGAAAGTCTATCAATAAGCAGCCCACGGAGTTTCCGCAACAGTGTATTTCAAACTTAGTGAGATGAAAAATTCATCGACAGTGAAATGCCCCACTGGGTTCGAGTAAATTCATGATGAAGCATTTCGACGTATGCAGGGTAAAAGAAACGTGAACGGAAACGCTCGGAAGGACGCCTGGACTATTTTGTTAGGCCTCGTCAGCTTATATCACGCACAGAAGCAACATGAGGAACGATCTGGTTAGTTGCCCGGTGAGCATGTGGTTGCGTACAACCTACAATAAGCGCATACGAATGTCCACTTATGATCTTTGGTGTCGAGGGCAGTAGCGTTCTCTGATGGTTTGCTTCGCTTTGTGTCGATTTCTAGGAAAACGAGCATTCACTATGGTAAAACGACGATTTCCGTTCACGCTCCCACGTGGGATTTACGCCCCACTGTCTTGTAGGTCAGACTTTTGAGTCGAAGGCTCCGGTTAGGGTTCCCAAAGAAAAACCCCTTCGTCAGTGTGGGCTGCCGCGAAGTATGTCGTGCCCTAAAGTCTTGGGTACCCATTTGGAAAACCATCTTTCCCATCTGTCTAGTCCTTCTTCTCAATCCCGAATATTCCCAGGTCCTCCTGCTTACGAGATCCTGCTTGTGACTCTGAAGAGATTGGAAATCCGTTGAACCTTGAACCGTATCCGCTGTTTTCACAGTTATCAAATTCACTACGAAAAGGAGGAGAATGACACTTCGGTATTTCTTGATGTCTTATTAACCAGATTACTGTCCGGCTCAATAGAGTTATCATTATACAGATAGAAGACTCACATGCAGACCTGATTCTGAGATCCAACAGCAACCACATGAACCGCACAAGATAAGTTTCATTTGGACACCTTAAAAGGCTAAAATGCACTACAGAACCAAACGATTGAGACAAAAAAGGAACCTCTCGATCGAGTGTTCCTTTGCAACCACTAAACCCACGACCGTGCGAAACAGATAAGAACTGAAAGATAAGAACAGGAAGACAACCGAAGAGACGAACGTCCTTACTACATGTGAACACTTCCGAAACGACGACATACTGAAGCCATACAAACCAATGACAACCCTAAGCAGAATCATATTGGAAACCGACAATCCAGTACAAGAGAAAAATCAAACAAAAGCAACAAATGAACAAACTGTAACAACCTACACTACATCGGTCAAACAAGGGAAAAAGTGGTAACTTGCGTGCAAGGATATCAGCTGGCCACCAAAACACGATGGGAGCTCACTTATCACAATACACAAAGACCAAAATGGATGCAAATTCAATTTGGAAAACAAAAATCATGCTCGCAAAGAAACACATATATATTAATGTGACAAAAATATACTTCCTACGTACAAGTATGTGAATGAACTGACAAAAGATTACCGGATACGTATGTTTGACGAGCGGCAAGAACCGCGAAAACGGTCGTTTGCTTCCAGGGAAAATTTGTCTAGTCAATCATATACTAATTATTATGATATATATGTATATGTGTGTGTTCACCATGTCAGGTCTGAATCCTACGCACTGGGGGGGGGGACAGAAGGATGAACAGAAGAAAACGAACTCCCCCTGCGAACAAACATATGTGGGGTGTAAGAAGTCATCGATCGGATCATTCGCCCTTCGAGTGTCACCACTGTCCACAAACCTACAACAATGCTACGGTCAACGGCAAGGACTAGGTAGAATCACACGGCCAATCACGGTTGGTGTACGCAACTACGCACCCAGACTGAGACCAATGTTAAGTAAAAGAGACAGGCATACAACTATGGTCTCGCCTACGAAGCGCAGACCCGATGTCACACTTTTGGAACCACTGGGCGACGACAGGTTATGAGGTCAGATCAAAGATGCAAAAATAGTGGTAATGGCAGAGCGAAAGGGTGAACGTTTGAGCCTCGAGGTGCTCCATTCGATCAACTCATTAGATTGGCACGTTAAAATCGACAAACATTACGTTGCGTAATGCTTTGTTCAATCAATGAGAGACGCAGGATCGACGGACAAACACATGTACAACTAACCACAGCGCGAAGCACAAATAAACCCAATTCACANCACGTAAACAACCGTTAGACAACGAGTCCTAGTCTAGTTCGAAACGTTGCAATCAATTAGCGCTCGCCTTCAGTTTCGCTGCGATTACCAGAAAACAAGAATGTCAGCGCAGGGATAGCTCAGTGGTAAAGTCACCAAAATTAACAACTCGGGGGACTATTGTTCGAATCCCACCAGCGTCTGAATTGCCCCATTCTGTGTGTTGTATGGCAGGCCTTTGATTGACCGCTTTCCCCTTCCTGAAAATTGTATCATTCAATAAAAGGACGTAAAAATGAAAAAGAAAAAAAACGAAGAAAAGAAAAGAAACATGAACCCACCGTTTTCGGCGCACACACAAAACCATGAGCCACGGATGGACAGCAGCGTTCGTTCAAGTGACAAGCCCTCATTTTGTCTGGACAAATGGTCCAACGGACTGATTTGTACTCACGGAAATAAGGCAACCTGGAGAGAAAAAGTTCACAAGCATTAGGGGTTTTCAAAAGGACTACGTTTACGACAAAAAACAGTAAAGCAAAACACCGTTGATGGATAAGATGATTACGAATACGAAAAACTAGATCGAATCTTCAACAAATCTGGCAACGTTTATCAAGGATAACTGTGCCTGATTTTTAAGACGTGAAAAGAACCGTTAAAGCGAATGTAGTTTGTCCGTCTAGACTGCAGAGCGCACCTTTCAAGTACTGAGAGTCACAGTAGCATTACAATCAAGGTAAAAGCTGAAAACCCAATCCGATCAGCAGGAGAACGCTGAGACAGGCCGTGTAAAGGTTAAAAAACAAAAGGTAGAACAGTCAGTAATCAGGCAGTACTCTAAGAGCAATCTAAAATCAATGATCAATGGGTTGTTCAGCCGACTGGCAAGCCACGAAAGAACAACAGGTTGCACATAGAACAGCACGTTTGTAACCCTATCCGCATTTTCGTAAAACCGTCCTGGTGAAGTCAGATGCTCATGTACGTTCTAAGTCTGTGCATTGTAAACGTGTTTATTTATTGAACCGCACTTACTAAACATCGCGCAACACCGAGTTTCGTAACAAATCTGTTGATAAACTCTGTCAACGTTACGAAGCTTATGCCATGAGGGTATCCTGACTACAACAACTTTGTTTTTTATTACACACTAGTGTGTGATGAGCAGTAGACGGGGCGAACCCCATAGTCACGAAAACCTGCTGTTCTGTGATGGAAACCGGTAACCTAAGCCCCGGGACTTGGAGTAGCGAACCACTTAAGGACCCGATAGGTTAGACGTGGTGCTGGACCGGACGGCAGCAAAGCTGCCTACAAATGCAAATAAAACGGGCAAACGGTTCGGGAAAGTTGCAAAAAACAAGAGATGCAGTACCACGAAGATAAAGATAAGAGATGCAGACCTAGAAACCGTGATAGAGAAGAACCACGATTGGCTGTACAACATAAAATCAAGCAATCTAATGTTACAGAGATCCAACTTTGGAGGAATTCACATTACAGAAAACCATTAATTCAGCTACGAACTAAATATCATCTAATATGAAGGTATGTCTTGCACACAACCAACCTGTTTTTAACACAGGCAGGAAATGACAATCGGGAATGAATAACATCACTACAACAATCAACGAAACAGAGGAATCGTATGCCTACTACCATGACATTTACAACAGATAACGATGCACAACCAAATAGCACTTTATGGAGCCTATTGGGATGAACCCAACCACCCTTGGATGTCGGAGAAATGAGCTTAACGCTCTTTCACGAAACTAGCATCAAGCGAACAAGAAACACTTGGCTTAAGACTATTTGTTTCATTAGAAAAACAGAATCGTTGGAAGATGAAACTTGACATTTTATTGGCTACCACACAAACAAGCGAATTAATCATATGGGAATACGCAATTATCGAAGACAAGAAATGTATCTGGTCGCATGGTGGAGACGATTTCCTGGAGCATCAACCTAACTGAATTCATATGGATCATATTAGTTGATTTAGTTGTACAGATTTGAATTCCTGAGCCAATCAAACCTAGCAACGAGCGTCCGTGAATAACTCACAAAACATGGGAATATCCGAACAATCGCCAGTAGTAAAGACCCAGCCAGATTACACAAGTATCGGTTTGTAGGTCTCGAAAACCAGAGAATGCATCGAGCCCTGATTGATTATGTGCGTCCGTATGCGTCCTCGAACGTGCACTCCTCAGACACCACCATCATGGGATGCTGTGGTCAACAACCTAAGTCAACTAGTTGACCTCCCCCACACGCATCCCTGATCGCATTGGTGACCGCGCCCACACCCTTGACCTCATTCTCACACCCATTCCTTCTTCTTTCTCCAGCATCACTGCCCTTTCCCCATCAGGCTCATCGGACCATTGTCTCATTTCTTTTCTCACTCATTTCTCTCAATCCGTTTCACCACCAAACTCCAGGCGCACCTTTTGGCATCACGATCCAGCCAACTGGGACGGTTTTCGTGACTTTCCGGCTTGCTATCCCTGGAAGGACTGTTGTTTCAAATCTGATGTATCCACGTCTGTTTCAAACTTCACGGAGATTGTTCTTCAGGGTATTTATCTTCTCCAAACCCGGAAAAACACGATCCCCTGAGTGGTTTGGTCACGCTTGCAGCCGTGCTGTACGTTTTAAAAACTCAACATTCAGTCGTTGGAGCCACTCACCCAATTCAGCATCCCGCAACCGCTTCGTGCAAGCGAGAAACAAATGCTCGATCATTATTCAGAGAGCTAAAGAACGTTTCATTTGTCACGAAGCTGCGCGCTTGGCTTCTTCCGCCCGCGGTAACCGAACATTCTGGTCCCTCGGTAAAGCGGTTTCACGTAATTTCTGCCCTCCCAACTTTCCTCCTATTTGCAATTCCTCTGGTACACTTGTTTGTGATCCCCACGAAAAAGCAGAGGTTTTCGCTTCTCGGTTTGCCTCCAACTCCACCTTATCTGCTGCTCCTCCTGTTCAACCCTCCTCCTACACATCCCGTCATTCCTTTCTACTATCATAGCAACCAGCAAGGTCCGCCAAACTCTTCGCGGTCTGGATGTTTGTAAACCACCCGGTCCGGACGGTATTTCACCTGTCGTCCTGAAGATGTGTGCCCTGGAGTTAGCCCCTATTCTACGCCGCCTTTTCTGTTATTCACTCGAAC
>UZAN01042004.1:23574-44778 GCA_900618425.1 Echinostoma caproni
GGCGCTCAAATCACATTCCTGGTCTCTACACTTGCCTCTCGCTCTGCGCCGAAAGTTGGTTTTCTATTCCGCGCAATGCGTTTCTTTACACCCAAGCACCTTCTTCTCTTATACAAAGCTCAAATCAGCCCGATGCTTGAATACTGCAGTCACGTATGGGGTGGAGATTCATACTCCGCTCTTTCTCTCCTCGACCGTGTTCAGCGTAAAGCCATCCGGCCGATCGACGAACCGTCTTTAACTTTCAACCTGCAGTCGCTTTCCCATCGCCGGGCAGTTGCTTTGTTACCTCTTTTCTATCGTTAATATTTTGGTTTCTACGCTTCCGAACTCGCTTCAGCGGTTCCCCTTCTATTGACCTCTCGTCCATCTCGTTTTTAGGCGATCAGTTACCCTTAGCAGGTTTCTGTCCCCAGATGCCGGACTTCTATCTTTCAATCTTCTTTGTTCCCGAGGACTGCAAAATTATGGAACAGTCTTCCTATTTCCGTTTTTCCCAGCTCTTATAACCTTACCGTTTTCAAAAGCAGGATTAACAAATTGGTTCTTACTTGAATGTTCCCCCACATACCTCCCCCTTATATCCCCCTTATATCGTTGATTATGGGGTTTACCCCTTTTGCTGTAAATCACTTAGTGTGTAATAAAAAAGCAGGAACATATCATTAAAACGATGCAGAAAAGACAATCTACAAAATAATTAGATGACTTATACAGGATGATTTGGTTCATTCGAGTGAATTAAAAAGAACCCAGTTGATTGACACGATCCCATCTGAACCACAAGAGTCTCACATGTTATTAAGGTCGTAGAGTTTATTTCAGTTTTTTAACTATCCGTTTTCGGTAACCCATTTGGATAACAGAGCGGAATGAAGATTGGAACGCTTGGAGCAGTGTCAAAGTGGAGATAGAGAATTCATATAGACTGTGGTTGTAAGAATAACGAGTGGATGCACGAGCGCCAATGTTTCCGACAGCCATCCATAATACTCAGTGTATCTAACCACCGGTGACCATGACCTCGGGGTCTCCATACAAGAAGCCAAACAAGACTGACGTGAACCAGTCTTAGGTAAGGGTTTTCATACCCTCATGCCAGGTTTTGGTTTGACCACTCTTAACATTTTTCCAACGGCTACCTGCCTCGTCAAACATCGCTCGCCATGGTAACCTATTTGGTGACATGCCTAACATATGCCCTAACCAACGCAATCTTGTTCCAGTGGACGACTGCGATTACCTAAAACTCTACGCCCAACCTCAGCGTTGTGTCCGGTTTCCCCATCAGATTCGAGCAAGGCGGCGTAGACAGGGGTGTTCGAACACCGACTGTTCCCGTAGTGCCCAAGTCTCTGCACCGCAGAGTAGGACTAGACGAAATGTTGCAGCATACACTCGACCCTTCACAGACAGCCGGATGTCGCACCACAGATGTCTCAAGTTGGCAAATGTCAACCGATCCTTCTGTATGGATGCCGACACTTCATTTGTGACGTGCCCGCCAGGTGAGATGTAGCTCCCCTAATAACAAATTTGTCCACTTGGTCTATTACTTCCCAAGTAAGAGTGAGGCTAGGTGCTGGACAAACCCAGTCTTGTAGCAACATTTTCCACTTTGAAGGTGCAAAACGCATACTGAATGTGGCTACACTAGCACTCAAACTATCCAGAAAAGCTTGCAACTTACCTGGATCATCAACTAGGAGCACAATGTTGTCTTTATACTCCAGATCAAACAGTCTACCAGTCTATGAGCATTTCGACGCCGCTATCGTCGCACGAGGATAGGGCTGTTACAGGAATTAAATCTGTGACAAAGCTAAATCGAAACGCAGATAGGACAACTCCGACAAACACCGCTTACTGTAGTGAACTCGGGCGAAAAAGTGCCGCATGCTCGGACTCGGTTTCGGCTGTTAGTATAAAGGGATCGCAAAATTGAAATAAATTTCTCGGACATACCCTTCAGAGCGAGGTAGCGCTAGAGTCTAAAGCGGTTGACTCAGTTGAAGGCCGCTTTCCTATCAAGGAAGATAGAAATGGTGGATCTACGAAACGAACGTCTGTTCTCAACTTTGGCGAAAGGTTAAAATGTGGTCTACACAACCTTGATAAAGGTCTGAAACCAGCCTGATTCTTACACGCACCGCAGATTAAGGACGCTGGATGTTTCCGTCAAACTTGAGATTTAAGCAATAACGCTTTGATGGAACTGCTAACTGGACAGCTTTAGGCAGCGTGGTCATGTGCAGGTTGTGTAACTTTCTCTAATGTGAACAGTGTATGGCAATGATAATGATGAGTAATGAGAAAATGTTCACGTTGGATGTAATCTCGTTGTTTAACTTGAATTTGTTTAACACATTTTTTGTTTTACAAAGAGAATTCAATGAGCAATATGACTGCTTTACTTGTAGACAAGCTAAAAGGACTTCTTCGATTATGTAATAACAGAAATGCATTTAAAGGAGTGCGATGCGGTAAAGGGTTGGAATACTAATGGAAACGCCAGTCTGTATTTGCTTCAAAAATGTTTTCATGATCATATGAGAAAGATTGTTTTACAGTATTTGGTATACACGAAACGAAACGAAACAAAACGTAAGAATGGTCAAACAGCTATTTTCAAGATACCTCATGCGGAGAGCACAATTCAGTACCTTCTTCCTTGCTAGTTCAGTACCATTAAAACATAAAAACAGGAAAACGGACCTTATGAAGAAAAACAGGCTGGATTTAAAACATATTTCGGATACACTCTTCATCTTTCGGTTGCAATACTACAGTACCCAGAAAAAGCATTCATAACAGATATATAAGGAACTCAGAAAGCACAAGATAACTCACAACAGACGAGGATCCAACAGAGCTGGACGACTTTTCTCAGATTTTTTCGATTGAGACCGTGTATTTCCTGACCCCAGTCTTTTCGATGCTACTAAGAAAGGTGCCAAGAAACGATCCTCAGTAATCTGGTCACACTGTCCGTTACCGGCGCATTTGGTGCCTGGTGGACAACAATGCTGTCCGTCAGGGCAGCACATACTCTGGATGAGAAGGGAGAGGCGAAGAGAGATGAATTGCTTTAATTAAATGCGCTAGAAAGAAATATAAATTACCACCAAGGTCGATGGCATGATTGAAGTTGAAATGGAAAACGAAGAGCTGGCTATTGGAACGGAATAGTTACCACCTGGAAGAGATATCAGTTCAAAAATGACAATAGAATTTCACTTTAAGAAAATCGTTTTCCTTCAAATTGATAATTTATCTTCGATCATTAACTTTTCCCTAAACCGTCCGTTAGAAATTTCCCATGCTTTTGCGTTGTATATTTTTTTCCTTACATACCGATTGATGCCAAGTCATGGAGTCCTATTTTCACATTGAACATTACGATCAAAAGATTCGTTGCGGACAGCACATAGCAAACAAATCGAAGAAAGAGTAGATGCGTAAACCAAGTTCACCGTCGAAACCGCACTAAAGTCCCGACGATTATTCACATTAGAGTGAAATTGGCTTAAGAAGCGATAAATTCAACATAGAAGGATGGGAATGGAGAGGAATGCAAACCATAAGTAGTGAGTAGTTCGTAAATAAATGTGCGTCCGGGGAATTTCACTTTCAAACCGTTACAATTGCATTTATATGATAAAATAACGATGATAATACGGTAAGTTAGCTATAAGCACACAAAAATCAAAGTTGCCCGGCTGAAAGCAAACCACGGACGAAAAAAACGATGATGCATAATTATTACCACTGGTTTATGCATCTGAACAATGGAGAAGAGAAGCCTGACCCTACCCTTATTCTTGGCCATAATTAAGTGACCTCAATTGGGCAACACGCTTATCACTGTATTCATAAAAAAGGAATGATTGTAATGATCAGAGAATGACATCGCCGAAAGCATCTCTTCGTCTGTGATACGTATTTTGACCGGACACCAGATTTACGGAAGATTCCCATGAGAATATCAAAAGACAAATAATATAGCGAACAAGCGTATTTTCGTAACTTCGTCTTCAGGCATTTACAGTTGTGTGGGTTTGTGTGTGTGTAAATATGTGTATGTAAATGCGCAAATGTGCATTTAAATGCCTGAAGACGAAGTTACAAAAGCAAACTTGTTCGCTATATTGTTTGTCTTTTGATTCAAGTTTACACCGGTAAATAAGAGCTCATCAGATTGAGCCATTTCCCAGCGTCGACATAGTGAGTCGGTTCAGATGGTATGAGGTCAAAGGTCGTGTCGTACCCATCGTGAAAGCAATCGCGACGCGACTGAACAAGAAACCATTTTTGGAGACGCCTAACCACGCACCGCAAACTCCATTACGTAACAAGTAACCCAAGTGAGAGTTGACGTAAGTTGCCTCACTGATAAGGTGACTGTGATTCACTAATGTGAGTTTACTTAGAACTCTACCACATCCTCTCATATGTTTATCGATTATTCAAACATTTTCACATCAGCTTTACTACTTGTTGCGTGGTTACCGTTAAGCCTTGTAAAAGTTATATTTTCCGCGTGAACTAAATCAGTAAAACGAATAACGAAACATGGGTCTGTCACTTTTCATGACACTTGACAAGACAACAAATGATATTCAGTTCACAGTTCAAATAGGATGCAGATTAATTCCAATAGTAGATCTTCCAAACCGAGGCAAACAAATAAATTTGTGTTTGGTATGTGTTAGCAGTCCACAAACGGCATTATGTGGATGATGACGAGCGGGTAGAAATACGACCAACACTGTGGAGAATCGACAAAAGTTATCCTTAGTCACAGCGAGCTGAATCATACAGTAGAGCGGCGCTAAGTGGTACGTGAATATGATATCCCCGCAGTTGTTCACTACGAACCCAGTGATTTACATATAAGTCAAAGCACCTAATTCACACCCTTTTGGTTAGCTGCTATTTGAAAATAAGTATTCTTGGAACAAAGCCGCCCACAAATGGAAGTCTCGGTCGGGACGCAAGTTATCAAGACTTAGAAAATGGGGAGCGGACAGATACCCGTTGATATGAACACACCATGTTGAATTCCATGCCAAAAGGTGTCGCAAAATTGCATTCCACTGTAGTGCTGCATGTTTTCAGACACATTAAATCTAACGCTCGAAGGAAGTTCGATATTGATTGTAACTTTAGTGGACGGAGTGATGTGAACAAGGTAAATTTCACGCAGGTAACATAAGGAACACAACGAACCAGTGAAAAATACAAAAAAGCACTCACTCCGGCCTTATCGCAGCACATACGATTGTGGAGACCGTGTGCATCTGGACAGCAGTATCCGTTATCACCACATTCTGAGCACCAACCTGTACGAATTACTTGGCCCGGCGTGAAACTGCGTAAGAACATATTGGGTATGGACTTCGACGAAAATGATACAGATTCGGGAACTGGGAGCATGCGACGAGCTGTAACACGATTGGCATGCAAACCTCGAGCGGCCGGGCGAATACATTCACCAGGTTCCTCGGCGCACATTGTACCTTCAGGACAGCAATGTCTTCGATCCTCGCAACACGTACCCTAAAAGGGAATTTGATATTAACAGATGAGTTTAAATTGTACTGGGTTCATCATTCATAACGAACTAAATGTTAATCAAAGCAATCACTGAACCATAATGTTACGCGGGATTCTATGCATCTGCAAGTCGTAACCTGTTTCATCGGGTCATTATCAATGCTAAAACTGGAAAAGACAATGTAAGCGGTTACCATTTACTATAACCTAGAGGCTCGTTGAAAACGCTATGATGTAGATAATACATTAGCAGCTTAGAAAGGGTCCTCAAATTTAGTTGCAATACAGAGTAGATTAAATTAATGACTCATTGAAAAGACTAGTGAGAAAATTATTCAGGTATTCAGCCGTACTTGAAGTAACTAAATACTCCAGAAGCAAGTGATTTCCACAGGCAACTGAAAGTTCCTATCTCGTCAATGGTCATCAGTGCATTCCAGATGCACGGCAATATACGATTTGGAAGGCCGGATTAGTATCACAAACAAATCGGTCTATTTGTGGAGCGAAGTGCATCGAAAAACTACTCCAGGTTGATCACTGACGCTATTGCAGAAACTGCATAAATTGAATGGCCAATATTTTTATAAACCTTGGTGGTATGAATGATAGCAGGGATGAAACCCATAACCATGAGGATCTACATGCCCCATAAGCAATTCGAAAAATTTGCGCAAAGTGAACAGCGTGTACAATTGCAGGTGGATTCCAGTCGGGACGAACAGTTTACGTGCACTTCTGGAAGTTGGTGTCAAAGGATCATAGCTGTCCGTGTAGGGGCATAGTTTAACCGCGTGTCATACAAGCATGTAGGAGACATTCATGTGTGGAATAACGTCCCACCGAGATTATCAATCAAGTTACAGCTCATTTAAAAGACTGTCGTTTAGGTGCAGTCTCAACAACCAATGCATTGAACAGGAACCGAGATAAATCGACTATCATCACTTTGGCGGTAGGCAACTTTGCTGTCGTGCGGTTCAATACCACGCCTGACCCAGCGGGGCCTTATGTGATTCGCCACTCAACGTCCCGGGGCTTAAGTGAACGGTTCCCATCACTGAACAGCAGGTGTTTGTGACCATGGGATCCACTCTGTCTGCTGTTCATCACATAAAAATGTGTGAAAAAATGTGAGTATGAGATCAAATAAACTTCCTTGCAGGGTGTAAAGAATCGCATCATCCTACTTAATATTGGTTACATATTAATCGATCCTTGGGATTTTAAACAATGGTAGACTAGTTGCCTGATCCCATTGCTATTTCAATTTGATGCCACTTCCGATTGATAACGAGCGTGAAAGTCTTTGATGGCTGCCCACAAAAGTTATGATGGGTCAATTTACCGAAAGGNAAAAAAGCCTATATCAAGTAACCAGTTCAACAGTATGACTCATTATCTTGATAAGGTGTTAACACTGCCCCGTACTGAGAAAATAACAAAATGCATATAGCAAGTAAACTCCATTTGCCTTTTTTATTACAAACCAATGTGTGATGAACAGCAGACGGGGCGAACCCCATAGTCACGAAGACCTACTGTCTAGTGATGGAAACAGGTAACCTAAGCCCCGGGACTTGGAGTGGCGAACCACTTAAGGACCCGATAGGTTAGGCGTGGTATCGAACCGGACGACAGCAAAGCTGTCTACCACCAAAGTTGGGTGGCGGTGGGGGGGCTCGAACCTCGGACCAACGGGGTCCAAAGCACGCCGGTGACAGCGACTAAACCACTGCGCCACCGCCTAAAGGCATGTTTCACAACGAACTGTTATCCGATAGAGTAATTAGTTTATCGCACATACGTTTGCTTGCACTTGAAGCAATTTTTCTTTGTACAGATTAGAAAAACCCAGAATGTTTCGCGTGATACCTACAAGTCAACTCAAGGCAAATGAAAGTAATGTTTGTGCACTTGAGAGAACAACACTTCTTCCGAGCCTCATCAGTTAGTTTACACTATTTGAGTTTTTCCTGCTAGGGTTTAAGTTGACTCCAAAGACCGCAAGGAGCATAGGCATAATCGGGAATAAGATAACAAGCGGTTTCAGGAAGACCAACGATTTGTAGTTCGCATGAAGTGCTGGTATGGTACTGAAAAACTCACGTTGGTCAAAGGACAGCACCCAAAGTCACCATCAATGAGTAGGCAACAGGTTTGATGATCAATGCAGAAGGACCGTTTATCGGGACAAACATTGTCCTGTGGGCCCGGAACGTTGACTGGTTCTTTGACCGGCTCATTTGTGGGCTCACGAATGCAAGATGAATCCACAGAGGAGCACAAATAACCCTCGGGACAGCAATGTGTTCCATCCGAGCAGCACACCGCCTGTATGTATGAGTTAGTTCCAGAGAGAGCAAACGGAAGACGAGAATAGAGTAAACGATCAAATGATCCGAAAGGATAAGTGAAGGAACCGAAACCATTCAAATTCAACAGATCGAAGAAAAGGACACCAAATAATGCAAAGTATAACCATGAAATTTACTACAGGTATACAATTAAACTTAGCTAGACCGCCGCAAGAATGATAATTGAGGAGATTACAAGATGTCAACATGTCGGTGAAGAACATGCATAGGTGAAGGAAGGATATGTTTATTAGCAGTCGGTTCAAAAACAGGTATAAAAATAGTTCCGATAATTGAAACCATGAATGGTGGTAAACAGTCGCTTCAAGTGTCTGTCAATGGCGTACTACCGGCCGTTAGATCCGTGATTCGAACCCCGTCACCGCTGTTCAAAAGCTTTGCTGCCAATCCGCTCAATGCCACGCCTATCCTCCAGTGATATTATGTTATATATATATATACATATATATATATATATATATATATATATATGCTTCCAGGGAAATTTTGTCCAGTCATTCACATACTATTTATTATCAAATATTCCACCAAGACCATCAGGTCACGTTTGTTGCGGTTANTATATATGAGAGAGAGAAAATCAACCTAAAACGACCCATAGAGCGAATAAAGTTATAAATGGTTTGAAACAGAACTAATAAAGGGTAGGAAGGTTTAACAAACTGTATTACTGACAAGAGAAGCTTTTGTTCCCTTGTGCGACAAGCAAATGTGATCTTGCTTGAATGAATCACCTACAATTCAAATGCGACACTGAGACCCAAAATTAGCATTTGAAGAGATAAAACCAAAAATCGATTAGTGAGATGATGATCACAAATGTGCCAACAGCACTGAGTCGACTCACAGAAAGTTTACTCAAGACGTAAGAAAAGCACTGGCAAAACTTCTCACACACTCAACTAAATCGGAACCCACAGCCAATGCGTGAGAGGCNGCATACAACCTCAGCTTCATATTAGTTTAAACAACCATTAAGCACGCACTTCCATGAGGCGCTTTTGGTTGCTGTCTTTTGGCTACCCGTTAGGAGGAAAGCTTGAAAGTAGGATTGATGAGAAAATTGATAAGTTCAGTGGTGCAAGGAAATTGAGACGCACGAACGCCACTGTTTACGACACAGCCATATCACTCAGTGTCTCTAAACCTCGGTTACCATCATCCCGAGGTCCCCATCCAGGGAGCCTAACCGGACCTGTGACCCAGACTCCTGGTTAGGATTTTCATACCCTCATGCCAAGTCTTAGGTTGACCACCCTTGGCTGTAACCCACCCACTACCTGCCTCGGCAAACATCGCTCGTCGTTCCAGTGGGCGATCGCGGTTGCCTAAAACTCTGCGCCTGACCTCAGCATTGCTCGTCTGGCTGCCCCACCAGATTCGTGCAATGCTGCTGCGTAGACAGCGGTGTTCAAACATCTCACCGACGCAATTCACAAAACGTCGTCGAGAGAGAGAGCCGAAGCAAGGGCAATCAACCTCGCGCCGTATGCTCGGCTCTCCACAATCGCCACAAGATTAAGCGCGACGGTTTGAACCATATCAAGCTGCTCGAGGCCGGATTCCGCAATCTAGCAACTAACATTATTGACCGCTGTACAAAAGTTTGAGCGCATATATTTTATCGTCATCCTTCTGTCATTCTACTGCATATTGCCAATCGAAATCAATTTAAGCTGTGAACAATAAACAACAACCGTGTCGATATGCCTGTCGTTTGGTGCTGCGTGTGACGCGGGGCTATCGAGTAACCGCAGTGAGTGGTGCGAACTTAATCGCACTTCATTACCTATCATCTACCCGGTCTGAACATTTCATGCCCATAAATTATTCATGACTAAGTGCTAAGGTTAGTACGCAACTGCAAGCACAAGCAGTGTCAAAACATACTCCGGAGTCAGAAGTTGGTAAATGGAATAATTGAAAATACGTGTAATACATTAAACTTTGAAAGAAAGAGTTTCAAAGAATCGAGGTTCTGATTACTTATATTTGTAGAATCAGTCAGTTTCTCTACAGTAACTGTACCAAGTAATTTGTAGAACCACCAGGCATGTATACTTCATCTTATACCTGTACGTATTATTTAACATTATCATTCAACACGTTACTAATTACAGAGAATTGGCAAATGTGGCACAACACATGAACAAAACAATCTGTAGAATGTATTTATAGGTTGTGTGGGCATGTTACTACCTACTTGTCCTGACCGAGGAAGGGGGGGGGGATATTTTCGGGGTCCCCACCTGAAGCCTTTGGCTAGAAAGCCAGACCTGCAAGAAAACAGTACGGAGCTTAGAGTCCGCGGTCTATTGGAGGCCGGTGTCCAGTTCATTGGATCATAGGCCCTTTGGATGGGTTCAAACGATCAAGGTGCCCAGTACAACTTGATGCCCAATCGAGCCGGTGACCCCTGCCACATTCAGGAAGGTGTGAGTGATTGTGGTCCGTACGCCTCTTGTTGGTTATTTTCGAATCAGGGTTTTTATCCGACTCCCCTAGGTGAACTGCAATGGTCCACTAACCTGGTTCTAGCCGCGGATGTTAGTTCTTCGTCTTCTCACTTTGGTGGGAAAACACCTCCCCGACGAGAGGGCAGTGAATAGCGCTTCCTTAGCAGAGACTATTCGAGACGCTTGGTCATATAGGAGTATTTCACGACGTGTAAGGGAATGGTGACCAGTCACAACCCGAGACACCCACCCGGACCATACTGAGGCATTCGGAGAAAGAACTATTTGGCATGTATACTTCATCTTATACCTGTACGTAACTCTTGTTTTGAACTGGACAACAGATTTTATCAAATCAAAAAATATCCGGAATAGGAATTCTGAGACGCCAAAAGACGAATAAATTATGGAAACCAGAAGCAACCCCTGTGAATTCAACATCATCGCACATTAGCTTTGAATCTGTATGTTTCATACAAAAAGGCTGCAACACAATGAAGAGTGGAAACACATCTTTCCAGTATGTATTAAATGTTCATTTTCACTGATAATTAAGGTGAAAATAACCTCGCCTCGACCAACCCCGTGTGACAATGAGACACCACAATCTTCTCATCGAACCAACTTTTTAACACACAGGCCTCAAAGACAGGTTGTTTCATGATAGAAAGAAAGTACGGGATTGTCGAAAATGGTAATATAATAGAACTCACATTCAAAGATGGACAACAACCCCACTGAGCATCAGTCATTTGACAACAAGTGCTATTCTTCGGACATTCCATACGTCCACCGGGACAAACGGTGGATACCGCTGTAGTCTTTGAGTGGCGCTCTACATCGAAAGCAACTGATGGTGCAGGACTCGTTCGCGTTGCCATAACCTGGTTCAACTGATCACCTATGATGCACATGCCAGTCTCATCGGAACAAGCGGATCCTGGGGGACAGCAGTGTTTTCCGTCACTGCAGCAAACAGCCTGCAACGCGTAGAAATTGTAAATCGAGATTGGGACAGAACATTAGAGATGACAGTCGAGACACAAGCTAGTTAAGCAGTTAAGCAATAGTTTCTATTAAAATGGTGCTAGTAGATTCTCTTATGAAGGCATTTGAGGATTTGAGATAAAGCAATGAAACTAATCTCCCAGCAAAAACAGTTCCAAATGTATACACTTTATCTTCTGTCGGATGAGAACATAACAAGATGATGCAGTGAAATTAACATTGGAAACTGGTGTACTTGGGTTTTATAGAAAAGTATAATTTGAAGGTTGCTAAGCAAAAATAAAAAAAGAACACGGCTGCCTTAGCCAAAGAATACGCGGAACGGAGAGAGTAGGAAACCGTCAAATCACCAACAGGAACAGTGGGGTGTGGCCTATTGTAAAAGAGCAGTGTACGAAAAATTGATCAACTAAGGACGAAAAACGTCAAGAAGTGACTCACATTTGGCATGGGACAACATGCCCAAAGTCCGCCTTCGATTTGGCAACAAGTGCTCTCACTTGGACATGCCCACTTCTGGTCAGGGCACACAACTTCAGTGTTGGAACTAAGTGGGGAGTCTGTGAGACGCGCAGGGATTTTTCGGAACCAGGTTATCTGACCACGGGTGTCGGGCACACATTCTCCACTACGAGGATCACAACGCGTGTGTTCTGGACAATGGAATCCGTTGCTGGTGCAACGGAGTCGCTGTTCAGTGAAGAAAATTAAAACAGAATACCTAAGTGATCGAAGACCGACGCATCTAAAGACGGATGCTGCGATTTTTTATAAAAAAACTCAAATTTATGTATAAAAGAGGTTAAAGACCGGCAATAAACATTATCATTTTGAATCAAGGACAGGTTCATAAATATCCTACTACAAAGTGCAATGTTAAGACAACTGACCGAGTTATTCAAATTATACTGGGAACAAGTTTTTGATGACAGTTGGGAGGGTTGGAAATCTGCAACATTATGTTAGTGGAAAAACATGATCAATGGTGAAATATTTTATCCTTGGTGAGTTATTTTTGCGATCGCATAAGCTTCACTGTATACCAAAGTGTACGATGCAGTGCAAACTTAGAGAACCGTAAGAGTAATCCGCGGTGACCTGCTCATATAACTAGACTGAAAATTATAGTATTTCTACTTCTGGTATTAAGAACACAACCGATACAGAGAAAGAGAACAGCGCATGTGGCGAATCGATCCAGTTTCGACCAGTGAAGATAGGCTTGAAATCACCCTGTGCAAGCACACACACACAATAGAGCGGATGTCATCCGATTAGCAGCCACTTTTCAACTGACCTTGAAACGACCGAACATGGCGATATTAGCACGTGCATGCTGTTCGAATAAACAACGTGTACTTCGCGAAAAACAAGTGACACGAGTAACTGTATACGGGTTTACGCGTGTGTATGTGCATTAATGCTCGTAGTGGAACATAAACAGTAAGCGAACTGAGAGTGAATTGAGCTATCATTTCGTCACTTCCGGTTTTCGAAACAAAGAGTAGGCAAGCAGTTCAACGCACAGTCCAACCCGATCAACCAACAGGTCAATAAAACAGACCTTGACAACACTAATTAATAGAAAGGTGAATTTCATGGGTCACCTAATCAGGAGGACGACTGTCAACCTAATGCAATCATTATATCCACCTTAGCTTTTTTAAACATTGCTCGAAGTGGGCTCAAAGCATCATGTGGCGTCACCATCTGCGCCTGTCTAGAATGTTATTTAAGTTCAAATAATTGATAACCGGTGGACTTCATCGAAAAAACTACCCGCAAATTAGGTCAAAATGGTATCCAAAATAATATGCACATAACCTTGACCTATGTAACACGGTTGAGAAGAATTGAGAAAAAACAAGGAATGCTAGACTCGCCTGAATATTGATGACTGCGATGAATTATCAAAACAGTCTGATCGGAGTGTATCCTAAGCAACGAATTATAAAAGCTGCCTAATGACCTACCTGGCTCATCCTCTCGAATCTATCGGCAGAGGATAATTTAAATAGGTCACTTTCACATTACCATTGATCCCAGAATGAAAAAACTATGTAGAACAAAAATCAGACTACGCGGGCCTCAACCCACAGCAGATGAACTCAACTGCATGTTTTCACGCCGACTGAAACTGAAGTATCGAATCCTTATTTCCAAACAGGTGACCATCGTGAAGTTTCATGTATCAATTCAAATCAGGTGCGGGCGCAGCTAAAGTGCCTAAAAATATCAAAAGCTTCCGGTCCTGACGGACTATTACTAGTCGTCCTCAGGGAATGTGCGCATTATCTGGCGGAGCTACTTGCAGGTATTTTCAACCGCTGCTTCGAGGAACAAAAAATTATCGACTGCTGGAGACCTGTGCGCATTACACCAGTCCCTCAAAAAGAAGCTGGCAAACTACGACCAATCGCCTGCACTTCTACTTTACTAAGAATTTTCGAAAATTTTATACTCAATAACATTATTCCCAATACTGGGTAGCTAGATGAAAACCAATTCGCTTATCGCAAACAATGTTCTACCTTAGATGCTCTCGCTCATTTGGTAAACTCAGTTTTGCGATCCCTAGACATGCACGGTAGGGCATTACGTGTGTGTTTCCTTGACCATATTAACGCTTTTAACTGTGTTGACAGGAGCAGGCATTTGTCTCTACTCCAAGATTACTTTGCTCGTAGAACATAATTCACAAAGTTTCTTGGAAAAACCTCTGACTCCCTACCAATCAACTCAGGGATGCTCCAGAGAGCAATTCTGTCCCCCTTTCTTTTCTCTTTCTATATTTGTGACCTTCCCACTAACCCAAATGATCTTCGTATTAAGTATGCTGATGATGTCACAATTGGTTCCAGATTCCAAGGTGATTTCCGCTTCTCACATCTTCAAATCAGTTTATCTGCCTTAAACTTATGGTCTTCGTCTTCCAAGTTATCTCTCAATGTATCTAAATATAGCGATGTCACCTTTTCACTTGCCAAAGGAGAACGGCTACATTCTTTTGAAAGAAATTGTTCTGTACCCTATGTTGACAACCATCCTGTTCCCCCAGTAACCTCTCTACAATACCTCGGTGTCACTATCCACTAAGATCTCACCTGGACCTCACATTTAACTTCTACTTTTGTAAAAATTCGACGGTTGTGTTTCTTTATTACCCGCTTGCGTTCTTTAAAAGTTCCACTCGATTTGTATATTCTTGTGTTGTTACACATCTCTACTGCTCCCCAGTTTTATTTGACGGTCTTAGAGCTAAAGATTACACAATTCTGCGCCGGTCTATTAAAATTATTTCTCGCACAAGCGGTATTTCTTATTTGCACTTGCTTAACTTTATCGCAGATAAACATTTTACCTCTTGCAATAACTTCTGTAACGATATTCTATCAGACACCACTCACCCATTACACACAGAACTTAAACAATGTATATCCATTTCTGTAAAAAGATGCCGTTATAAACTGATGTATGCTCGTACCACCGCCTATCGTTTGTCCGTCATCCCCTNCGTCAGGGAAAATTTCTTGAATTGCCTACGCAATTGATATTCAACTTAAAACTTGTACTCCACATTCCTTTGAATTGACGATGCTGTTTTTTTACTTTTTTGTGACTGTATGCGACGATAAATGTTCCTGGAGTGCAATAAGCTGAGAATCCATCCATTAGGATGAATAAAGCGATTTTTGACGGGACTTGACTTGAGAATATTGCATGCCCTGGGTAAAGTGATCATTTTCCATGCATACTTGAAAACCTGAACCAGCTGCAATGGTCTGAATTAGGTCGAGTGAAAAAGTGCTTACTGAGGGCAGCAACCTAGGACGGAAATCGTAAAAGACAACCCCCTGAGGATATTTGGTTGGTTCACAAAGTAAAAGGTCAACTGCTGCAGCGACCATGCATGTACGCAGAGAAGCAGGCTAGAAATTGAATTCCATATCTAAGTTCAAGACTGCATCACACAGACACGCAACACGACTGCTGACCTGGAGAGTTGTTTGAATCCCAGTCAACCCGACAGGTGTTGAGTCCGACTTGATGCAACGATTATGCTCCTCATCGCATTGATAATGTTCCGGGCAGCAATGTGCTTTATCTGCACAACAAACAGCCTAGAAGCAAATAAGAGAAAGCATTTCAAAAAGTAAACCCAAAGGCTAGGATATATTACATTGAATAAAGACAATACTTCTTCGAGATTTCATCAAGTGAGATTCTGTAGCCCGCCTAAAGTTCTTTGCAATGAATTAATAGTTCTAATCAGCTATAAAATATGAACACTCCCAAGGGTAAGATGCTAAAAATGTGCGTTATTAGCATTTGGCAACCTAGTTGGAAAACACATGTCCAGTACAAATACCCAAGCTTACCAGNCTTACCAGAAAAACTATTATGCATAGATGATAAACAAATAGCTGATCAATGATGCACCCGTTTAACAGATGTCAGTGAGGTTGTATGATTCAAGGGCTACTTTCGGATAGAGATAGAAGAAGTACGATCAAATAGAAAACCGTTGAGCTCGAACGCAAATGCAGTTGATAAAGCCCTAAACGGCCCGATTTGTGAACATTATCAATATGGGTATTGTTGACTGTATCACACCCCTGAGCTAAGTAAAAACTGACGGTAGCAGCGTTTCTCCCAGTTATGCCTGGAAATCCACAACAGCGACTAGATTCCAAAGTTAGTAGGCAAGCATGTGGAGATGGTGAAATGTGATCTCAGGTTATAGCGTAGTTATTCAGACCCAATATAAACCAGAGAACCTAGGCATTGGTCATATGATGTTGTCACTAAATGGCCATTGCATCGAAGAGGACGATAACTGGATAGCGAAAGCCGTCAAGCATACTCAGCATGTGGGGGTCAAACTTCCCCACTGTAGAGTAGTTTCAGTTTTTGCTATCATCAACTGTCCACATTGGTATGGTGTTTTTGGTTTCCGTTTCTCGATTGCCCATTTGAGTGGAGGAGTGAGGGGAAAATCGGGATGTTCAAATCAGTGTCAGAGTGAGAATAAAGAATTCATGAAGGTTTCAAGGACACTAAGTAGATGCACGCGTGCCACCGTTTGCGACACTCAACCATATCATTCTAACCATCGGTTACTGACCCCGATGCCCTCATCCAAGAAGACTAACGCGACTTATGTGAGAAAGTAGATCGAACACTTCGACCGGTAACTTCATGGACCAGCTGATTAAGAAATGAACGGGTACCGTCAAGGGACCACAAACACACCAAATTAGTGAACACTGGTGACACTTATGAATGGTTTCAAGTGTTGTCATCTGTAAACCCACTGACAGCTTATTAAACACTGCTCAGGAAGAGAACGGCTATCGATTGCATCTAATTAACTGATCGCTAGCAATGGCTATTGTAAAAACAGATTCAGAAAGTCTTGCGATGGGACGGAGCAAACCGCAAACCATATCGAGCAACAGTTTTACATGGGTCGCACTATTGGTGGACAGTAACATTCCAACAAAAGAAAACAGTCTTGACAAATGTCCATTGCAGCATCAACTCAAATGGTACCCGATTTAATGTTTGCTCTCGCGCCTAGACCAAGAAGACAACCACAACGATTATGTTACAGTCAGATGCTAGTGAGCGATTTTGATAGTAGCGGGGTATATTGCATACCTAATTGGTTTAAACCACAAATCTACCGGTGTATGAATACCTGTCAACCGCAATGGAATGCGATTTTCACACACCGTCCCGTTGCCTTGCGGGTCACACTTTGGCCAGTCGAAAGCTTCGGTTGTGAAGTCCCAAAAAAGATACACCAGCTTTGGCCTATGCAACCCAACTGTATCGCGTTCACGAGCAAATCAGTGAACCTTTTATAAATATCACTGCGCCATGAGTTGCTAGACACGCACATTTAACCAAATGTTTGTGAAATATATGGATTTAAGACCATTTAGTTTAAAGCAAGACTAGACGACGGCCAGTCTTGTAGCATCACTTTTCACTTCCAGAGTTCAAAGCGCTTATCAAACGGAGTACCAGAACTTTTAAGTTTGTCAGTGGCGCTTTTTGCTTCCTCCATACATTCGAATAGAGAAACGATGTCGTGGGTGTACTCCAAGTTTCACAGTTTCAGTTTGTACAACCATAAACAACGCACTTTCGTGTGCCGTTCTTGGTTGCTTTACTTTGACTGCCCATTTGGATAAAGCAGTGCGAGACACATAGGAAACGTGAAGTAGTCGAAGTGGACTAAGGTTGCAAAGAAATCGAAAAGATGCAGACACCGCTGTTTACGAAATTCAGTCAAATCACTCAATGTCTCTAGCCATTGATCACAATGATTCCGAGGTTCCCATCCAGAGAGCTTAACGAGACCTGAATTGAGGTTTTCATACCCTCATATTGTGATGGAAGGTGGTACAAAGAGAGCCTCGGCTAGTGAACGAATCGATAATAGGGCCCGTCCAACCAGGTGCGTAGACGTAGCAACTGGAATTACTTCAAGAGACAATATCGACTACCACTCGAAACGAACAAATCGACAATTACAGCCCGACGGACAATCCGCATCTAGTCAGAAAGATATCCACCGACTATCACAATGTCGGAGCTGTCGATCAACATACATCGCGCTACGATCGGGTCAAACCAGTCGGAACGGCACGCGGAAGAACAACCAACGTACGTGCCAAGTGCCGAACCAAAACCAACAGGGATTGACCAACAGAATGAGGCATGAACCATCCTGCCGCGCGGTTAAGAATTAATTGTATATAATTGAACGCATACATCGGTTGGTTTTGAACTGAATCAATAAATGTTTTGCCAGCCGACTCGCCTTCTCGTTACAATATTAGGTCTTATTTTACCCACCTTTTACTTTTCTTCAACCGCTAACTCATTAGCAACATTTTGGAAACCACTCAATGCGTTCCACAGTTTTCACCCATGACGAAAATGAAAAGGAATGGGGAAATAGGGCACCCCTGACGAACACTGCCACTGGTGACGAACAAGCTACTTGGTTTGCACGGACCCTCACTCGATTGGAAGAATACGAGTACGCTGACCTCCGTAAGTGAACACACTTCCGGGGCATTCCTGTTTGAAGGGAGAAAACGAAGTCAACCGAATTAAAAGCTTCTTTCACAGTACGGAACATTGATTCTTTGTCGACTATAGGTATGTTGTAACTCGAGGACTTGATGAAGCTTGAAAATTGGATCAATAAACTCGCGATCAGGCAAGAATCTATTTGGCCGATCCCATATATTGGTCCCTCTCAAAAGCGTCAGGCGTCAAAGTATGTCAGACGGCAGTGCTTTGGGGATGATCCGGACCAAGCGTATCCAGTGGTGGTTGGTACAGTCATTGATCAACTCGCTACTAGTTCAAATCTCATTTCGAACATTGTGATCCAATTTTTAATGGCGGTACATCGTAGATTGAAAAAATGCAGTGACGCCTTATTTTCATGATAGCGAAAATCTAGGAAATAATTTTCAAAGGAGCTTAAGGATCTGAACTTAGGTCACATGAAAAGCAACCTGCACAACTCAAGGGAAAGGAGGACACATATGAAAGAATCACGGAAAGCAGAATCGCCATGGTGAGCAGAAAAGCCACAAAGGAAAAAACTCACATTAGGTAGACTGCAACAACCCCACTCATCGTTACCGAGTGGACAACATGTAGTCTCATTGTCGCATTGCCAGGTAGGGTCTGGACAAACCTTAGAAACGGAGTTCACCTGAGCTGGTTGTGCATCTTCATCCAGCCGCACGCACATGCCACGATCAATATCACACTGAAACGACTGAGGACAGCAATGCAATCCGTCTTGGCAACAGACAGCCTATTATAAAGGATGAACCAGATGAGTAGAAGCAGTATTTCAGCACATTTGTCAGATCAGGTTAGAAAACTTGAGGGAGAATCAGAGGAGATCAATAAACCCCAATAAGGGGTTACAAAATACCCACAGTAAATCAGAAGCAATATAAAATCCTTTGGTTTTCATAATTCCTTATGGGACCTGCAGCAAATTTGCATTTAAGATTCACAGAATAGCCGGAGTGTCTGAATCCGGGTGGTCATGAAAAACCTGTTACTGCTCACAAAATGAGAGCTAATGACATCGAAGTAAATTTAATCTATTTAGAGATGAACCACAAAACCCCACTACCTCAATGGTCGTGCGTCGATCTTCGAAATGAGCAGCTTCGCAAATTACTTAAGTGGCTACTTCCATCGGCACAACCGATAATAGAAACTGCATATACAGCAAATAAACCAGATAAGAACAATGTTCAAGAAGAACAGAGTGATTTCCCCGCCAAGAAACAAAGATCATGAAGCCGATTCAGAATCCTTAGTAATATTTGGCATCTGCTAGGAACACAATACACATGATTCATCCACCTTTCTGTTTGACCCTATTGAAATTGTTTCATATAAATGTGATTGTAAAGGCTTGAAAAGGAATTCACCGAAAGCACATGTTAGCATACATTGTGTTCACAATACACAGGGTTCCGATAAACACAGCACGAATAATATTGATGAACCACTAAACTTCAGCTTCTAACCGGCTGATGATTTAATAACATGATTAAAGCCTTCAACANCCTTCAACACGTGACAAAAACGGAGGCTGAAACAGTTGAATTATCTACACACCGATTAGAATTAGGATGAACAATCTTCCCCCATGGTTTAAAACTCTGAAACAATGAATCTCCCCGCCCATTTTTCTGCATCACGGAGTAAACGAAACTCAGACTCTCGCGCAAAAGGTAAATGGGAGTTTAGTTTTTAAAGGCACTACAATTTGTTCATTTCCGAGTGACAGCAAAACATAAAACAATTAAAATAATAAAACTTTAATCGTTCTATCGCATTTTTGGGAACGTACAATGGAAGGTATTTGATTTGAGCTAATGACTGTTACGACTAGAAAACTGCAGTACTAATTAAAATTACCGCACACTACAAGCGACACAATGGAGTAAAAGAATTTGGATCGATGAGCACCAAGACTCGTTTCATAATATATCATCGTATGACAAACAATAGAAAAAACAAACACCATAGTTACGAGGATCAATTGCTCATTTATGCTGACCAGTAACTTAAGCCGTGGCTGCGACTTGGAGTGTAGAACCACACAATACCCTAATAGGGAAATTGTGGTATTGATGCGAATGACAGAAAGCTGCCAACCAACTAACCCAAAAAGCTATAAAACAGCGAAGAGTAATCCAATTATAAATACTAGTGTGATTCATTGCATGTGGACCCAAAATAAACTAAAGTGAACTAAATGAAGAATGGTAATAAAACGCACAACCGAGTCACTGGGTTTATCAGTTAATATCGGTGACTTTACGTTAAAGACTAAATTCTCAAAAGAAAAGAATATGGGGAGAAAATTGCGAGGTATGTGTACAAACTGGTAGGTTTCACGTTGCTCATCCACAAGAATAAACGCAACGCATGTATCCTGCGTATTACATCGGCCTATACCATCTGGGTAAAAGAGACTCAGTGTTATAATTTTTTCAAACTAATTGCTAAAACTTGTTTCTCCCGTCATTAGTTTGCATGCTACTGCAAACCAGAGGGCTGCAGACAAAATGCAACATATAGGCACCAAAGGAGCGGGATGGTTACAATAAAGTGTGAGAAGTCAGCAACGCTCCCTTTGGAGAATATCACGTTTACTGTAGACAACTAGTCATCATTATCGTACAGCGAAATACAGTGAGGCGAACTTCACTGATCACTGCCAAACTCGCAACGCATACAAGTTT
>UZAN01042005.1:1385-28370 GCA_900618425.1 Echinostoma caproni
CGAAATCATCCCTAGGGCATGTTTTGGTCCGAATTGCGCTTCCAGTCTACCTCTCTTCCTGACTGACAGCGGGATAGTTTAAGGGGGAACATTGCATGATCAGAATGTGGGTGCCATTTGTTCAAAGTCGTTTGTGCACGTTTACGATCGTAGGGATTGAAATTTTTCTTCATTCTTCACATGCATACCCTGGTAAAGATGAATGTTGAAACCTGTGTGAAATTATCCCCGAAAACAGTAGCCTGCAACTTGGTGCAGAAAACATGTAGAACAGTGGCGATCTTCAAAAGCATAGCATTTTGATTTAATTTAAAGGGTGTACTAATCTATGTTATAGTCCACACAGAGAAGTTCTGGCGGTTCAAACGTGATTTAAATAAAATCATGCTCTACTCACCACTTGCAACAGTATAGACTGCTCGCACTGGTGTATCAAAACGTCCTTGAGAGGTTTTCTCCCCGTACGAATTGCACTGAATCACATCCCGAGGTCTCCAGAGGTGACAGCACTTTTCACTTATAAATAAAGGAGCGGTTCACTATCACCGAAAACGCAGAATAATAAATCCATGTTTTACCGGACTGCTTTAATTTCAGGTCCTCTACGGTTTACATACTCGCATACATACATATATACATACATACATACATACATACATACATACATACATGCATACATACATACATACATACATACATACATACATACATACATACATACATACATACATACATACATACATACATACATACATACATACATACATACATACATACATACATACATACATACACATACATACATACAGACAGACAGACAGACAGATAAACTGCCAGACAAACGGACAGACAGTGATACTACAGTTAGTGCGTTGTACGGCATCTATTTTTCGAAAAACTTCATCGTTTTCCGATACTAATGAAGTCCGCCTACAGTTGCTATCCTGTAATGTCTGTTTGAGATAATTGGTATTGATTTTACACGCCCTTTACCGCCGGAATGTATGAGTTGGCGTGGAATGCACAACAGGCATAGCTTGGAAACAGGGAACCGAGGCAGTTTGTTGATTCCGTTATTCCCTAGAGGTTTTAGTGTGTTTGGAAGAGGATGGATATAAAGCTAGTGACGCGAGCTTATAGATTAGCTAGGGGTTTCAAACAGAACTGATTCACACGGAAGTTTCCAGCGAATATTAGACCATGATGCATTGTTTTTGACCGCAGCGCAAATCTCATTCTGCTCAAATACAATGAAAATAATCAGTATAATGAGCGTATCAAAAGATTGAATTTGAATATTTCGTTATTTTTTATTCCGGTACCAACTGTAAGAGATTATAATAAATTTGTGTTCAGCTCATCTAGCTCAGTCACACACAAATGCCAGTTTTCTTTGCACCTCTTTTGAGAAATTTAGACTTTGGAGATGCACCCATAACACCGAAACCAATGAGAGAGTTATTGCGCCGAAATATATTGCGTAATATATTGCAATGCTGGATAAGGAGTGAGTTTTTCATGAACCTGACTTGTTCAACTGGTTGTCAGAAAGGGGAAAGTCCCCATTTCGTTCCAACCGTCATGAGTAAATTGTTATAACATGCGCGAAGTATTTATGATGCTCTTTCACTTCATTTGCGCTGAACATTGAATGATACAACCACTTATTTGATAAAGCAAATATGAATCACTCAAACGTTTTCAAGGGGCATAGAGAAAAGAGACTGGCGATTGGGTTCGAGTGCGGTGGCACAAGATTTATATGATGCTGGTTTGTTAGACGCAATCATGGATGAGCACGAATACAAATAGCTTTGGAATTAGCCTAATTTGGCCAACATAGCTTTCTCCTATTGAACAGAAATATCAGTTCAGATAACACTTTGTTACTGTATTTGTCAAAGGCCGAAATTTGTTAGGACACTTCGGATAGATAGCCGATCAAACCTGCTGCGAATTACGTGACACAACGCTAGTACGGTTAATTTTATCACGAAAATAAACCGTTCCAATATTCATGAAAGCACTCAGGTTTTCTCTGTCCGCCTTCTCTTCAACGTTTTTCCTGTCCTCGTTGGTGTTCCGAATTTCTCGCCAGACCACACAGATTATTATTAAATCTTCCACTGTGTGCTGTACTATCGTTGCCAAGAGACAAATATCAAACGGTCGGTCAGATTGGGAGGTTTGTGATGAGATTTGGCAATACGTTTAATTCGGTTTGGACTAGACCCAATGATATTTTCTTTTTTCACACTCATTATGCAAATAGGATTCAGATTGCCAATAATAGCATTCTCATAGAAAAAATCTTTTCTATCGTTGTGCTGCGTGATGGGCAAATCGGTTGATGTTTTGATGGACTTCTGATGCAATATATATTGCTCACAGTACCTAACTTACATTAGTACATTCCGTTTGATCAACTGCACGTGGAAATATATCAAAGAGATTCGAATGTCGATAGACCAAAAAAGCAGCAAGTGTGTTGCCAGGATATGTGCATCAAATTATTACAACTCAGCAGTCATAAAATCCAGAGGGAGATAAATGAATAGAAAGGCTTATTTACAGTGAAATTGCAGTACTAACCTATTGAATTCTATCACATCCGGTGAAATAATCATGAACAACAACACACACGTGCTACGGCTTTTAGGGAATAACATTCTGGGAGTGTCTGTCTGTGCACGACGAAGATTCATTTTGGCTGACTGACTGTTCTTTATTAATGTTTCTCCTAAAAAATCTTTTCCATTCCTGCAGCTTGTCTGGAAACTTAATACTTTCCGCCAGAGTAAATGGAAAATCTATAAACGCCATTTCGTGCTTTGTTCGCCACTCGGATGTCAAATTGGCACTGTTTTTGTTTTTAACAAAAATTGTGTAGTGTTAGAAGAATTTAACTCTGATCTTCACAGTTTACGTTACCAAGTTAACGACTGAATGTGTGCCCGGGACTTAATCATTACAAATAGATTTTACCAACAGCGTATGACGATGTGCACCGTTACATTGTCTCGACCGCTTTCCTTTCTAGTTCGCCCCATACCAATGGCGCCGTGTTACTATGGTTTATGAACGAATTAATTGGTAATTATATAATTAACGGTTGAACTTCAAATGAACGTACAAAGATTGCAACCGGGTTTCAGTAGAATGACCGTTACAGGCTTGACTCAGTCGCCGCAGTCATTTTCTTGCGATCGGGTGGTAGATGATGCCGACAAATAGGTGGGTACGTTTACCATTCTCCGTCAACCAACATAAGAAGGGGTTCTAATATGTTAGGTCGCCAATTTGTTATGTTTTGCACAGCGTATATCCGTTGCCTATTATTAGGTCGCACAGCACCGTATCGCAGGAGAACACCACAAGTGCAAAGAACACAAGATATAGCACAGTAATAATAGTGGCACACGCGAAACGAGAACAGCGGACTAACACTAAGTCCGTGAGCGGATGATAGTTCTAGGAGCGGACGCTTCAGCAGCACGGAATTTTTATGGCACTCAGCACAAATCTTAAGTCACAAGTCGTGCGTCACAAGTCAATTTACAAGTTCACTCTGTTGCTTAAATGTGACTGAAAATAACATTGATTAAGACAGGAAAAAGAATGTACCAATGAAATGCACAATGAGCAATGTTCAAACGGTCATAGGCTGCGTATTGGACGAACGGAGAAAGTGATTATTGCCGTAAGACGCAATATTGTTGATTTATCTCCGCTTGATTTGTATTGATCCGCGATAACCCTCATTTGTGTCGAATGTGTTGTAAAATTGTTTAATTTTGCTCACTGAATTAACAAGTGTGCGGCCGGGCTTATCGTGTGACGAATGGCGTTGATCTTCGTCTCAAAAAAATCGGAGGTCTCTAACTGACACACATTTTCGATATCCAGCAGCATTATCTCGTAGGTTTCATCCATCACCGCACACTGTTTGCCAGTAAGATTAGAAACATTTATATATTTTCCTATTAAGAACATTTGAGCGTTTATCTATTACCGAGTGAACTCAATTCACTCCCCCGTCGTAATGAAATAACCAGCAAATCAGTTGTCTTTGGTTTCACAAATTAAATCTGAACCCAATCGCTATTTTCTTGTTGTACCACCGATGAGTAGTCTATTTGTGCCATCTTGTGCCATTGAGATGAGTCCCAAAAGATACAACACATGAGTTTCTAAACCCCCATCCCATCATACTTAACTTCAATTCTACGCACTCGTTAACGCTAAACGTGTGTTGTTGTCTTCGAATTCCCAGCTTTCTAGGTGCTCACATATCTACCATTGCAGGTTGTTCTTCGGTCATTGCCGACCATCTTTTAGCCTTGTCAACCCTGCTGACTCGGGATTCAACTTTGTCAAACCGCAATAGTGTTTAGAACAAAGGGTGGCTTGTCGTTTGCACGCAAAACCACAGGTTCGAAGTAGATAGAACGTGCAGGTTTCGGATAATGAGCATAAGAGACACTTAAAACTCAGAAAGTAACACATTGTTACTATAACTGCCTCGGTGGAAAACCAAACTTGTAAAACACTCAGTAACAAAGCGTAACCGTTTAATTGCGCTATTGTACCAACTATCCTCATTAAGATAACAAGTTCAAAAAATGATCAAACTTCTGAAAAATTGTTCATCTCTTTGTCTTTGAAAAAAAATAATATAACCTAAAAATTGAGAAAACTTCAAGCACCACTTCCTAAACTTTCACCAGTTTGCTTTGTTATTCTGTGTGTGCTGCTGTCGATCAAGAAACGACCCAGTATTTTGAGGGGAATAGCTGACGCGTTGTGATCATATGGAGGAGAATCTCATCTGCGAACCACATTCAACTGAACGTTCAGGGGATTGTCTGCAGTATTTCGTCGTCTGACCATTGGATCTGCTTCATTAGTAACCGTATTCAACATGGTGCCCAGGATGACCCGAGTCACGCATCCTGGCGTTGCACATGCATTAATAAAATTAAATGGAATATCTGGAGCCACAGAACTCATTAGGGAGAATAAAAAATAGCTAGTGACTGCGTGCCAAGTTTTCAACTCAGTGACTGGCCCGATCGGAAGAATTGTTCCACCTCTTCAGCAACTGGGACAATGAAATCTGACTCTAAAGTTAAGTCACATATCTAATGAATCAGTTGCGTACACAGCAACAAAACCAACAGTGGGACTGTAGCCAATATTGACAATGAGTCAATCCAGACGAAATAGGTGAAAGTACAAATACGTGAAAACCACGTGGTTTATCATCATCGTCCATTGTGCAATTTAAAGTAGGAGCCAACCTGTTGGGTGAACCTTCGCTATTACGAATGCTAGATAAAAATAATCAGCTTGAACGTACCTTGGATTCACTTTCCAATGACTTGTTTATACCAGGATTGCTTGAAAGGGGCCCCAGAGTGGTGTGAAAGCAGCCGAAAACGTGCACAATGTATGGAGCAATAGAACGTTCTATTTCGAAGCTTTTGCGTAATTAATTTCCAAAATGAATTCATCGGTTGTTTTGCGGTTAAATGCGTTTTACTACCGACACGCCCATTTTGTTTTTGAACAAAAAACCTAAAATGTAGCTAAAATAAATAAGATTAATTACGAATACACAATGGTCATTTTTTCATAGGTGTGTCACAATGGAAACCTTTTAAATTCACATTTTGACGCTTGCTGTTCGCAAGCCACGGAGCACCATTTTCTGCGTACTATACCAAGCTAACATGGAATTTTCGTTGAATCTTTACCATATTCCCACTACTGACGATTAATTTCATGTAACATCTTTGCGATTACCATGTGCACTTTGTGCAGTCCAGTTTAAACACTTTTCTTTTCACAAAAGGCCATCACAGAGGCGACATAGTTTTTTGAAACAAAAACAGGCTCAATATGATGTTTAATAATGGTTTGAATTATTTTTAATAAGCGTTTGTGTTAGAAATGAACATGTTGATCTGTGATTGTTTTGCCGCCTCTAACATCAGAGAGTGATCACTAGGGTATTTCGGTTCCTCGCGCAAGTCGTGCCACCAGGAAACAAAAGCTGTACGGATTGCATCTTTCCCATCTCCGATCAAGGATCAGTTCACATGGTGCCTAGAACTTCTCATTTGGAGTATTTTCTCCGCTTCCAGTGTGTTCAAATTGTTATGTGTATTGTACATTTTAATGCACTGGTACACGCTTATCCATAGCTATTCACAAGGACCTCGCGTTGACACATTGGGCGTCTGTCAATTCTTATTGTTGAGGTCATATTTTCAACAGCTTGTGCATCGTGGGCTCGTAAATTTACGTGTTATTTCCAATTTGTTCAATTGAAATTTCTCCTTGGAAAAAAATTCGATAGAGTTTTCGACTGGGTAACAGTTTTCTTTATGTCAATACCGACGGCGTTTTTATTCTCATTCCGGTACACTGTCGGAACAATTTAAAAAAATTCATCTCTGTTTGCTTCTCATTACTTTATTCAGTAGCACATAAGGCTCTCTTCACCCGGCCGTTCCCAGTGACGACAGACTAGAACTTTCAAATGTTGGTTTTATTTTTGTAGTAGACTAGAGAAAAAATCAACTGATTTTATACTGATATCAATTCAAAATCCTCCATCAGGAACCCTTGGACACTGTTCAAATCGACTATTAACTAGATTGGAAAATTTATCAATGGTATCGAGTTGGTTTTCAAAGTTGGAACTGCAGCCAACGCGCCTTGCTCCTCTCAGTACTAGCCTCCAGGGTTATGACTCGTATGGAATCTGCTCTGTACAAGGTGAATTACCTCTACGAAATTGAATCGAGTCCTCCATTATTCTGTAGTATATTTATACATATTCATTGATATGTTATTTATTGTGAAATATATACGTGGAGAGAGAAAAACAGAAGATAAAATATATCATTGTAATAGTAGGTATACATTTATTGTTCCGATCAACTGCTTGTTTTATTTTGCCCTATCGGGGATAAAAACAGGTGATAAACAGACCCAACGGATTGGATAGACAACGAAAAAATCATAGGGAACGCATTGGGTGAACTTTCGCAAGTTTGCAGTGCAAGCGTAGTACATTCACGCGTCCCTAAATCGTACCCCAATAAAACCAGTGTTTTTGCACACTGGTACAGAACCGGAATCTTTGCCGTACAGATTGTCCTTCTAACCTGAACGCCCCCCCCCCACGCACCTCCCGATTCGACGATCATACGCGGATAATATAAGTGATCTGTGCTCACCAGACCATGGACGTAGCTAACGGGGTCAAATGATCTCTGCATTCTAACATGCGTGCCGAATAAAATCGAACTTTTGTGTATCATGCAGAGTGCAAACGTTTTTTATTTGTCGAATGTTGCGATTCTGTTGGAATACTCCTCCAAAATTCTGTATCCCAACTAGCAGTCGCCTTGTTCCCAATTCTTTGTTCATTGATGGTCAGGGGGTCAGGGGGTTGAATCGGTTTTCATACGTAGAGACTGAAGTCACTGGGATTATATTCCAATCATTACCGGCGCATCAGAGGAGATATGATTATGGTGTACCAAATAATGCACAACCCAAGCCATCCGTGTCACCCGCTTCTGAAATTAGGACCCAACGTTCATCTTAGAGGAAGCCCATTTAAACTAGTGGTCTCAAAATGCCACTTGGAATGCCGGTGTCAATCATTCGCAGTCAGAGTGTGTCCGATCTGGAACTCTTTACCATTCCACTTCGTCTGTGCTCCAAGCATTGAGTCTTTCAAACTGAGGCTCAATGAAACACTAGCACATCTTACGTTCTAACATAAGTGAAGCTGCGTGAAGCAGTGGAAAACGCACGTACCACGTGACAGTTTACAAAAAGAATTGTATGTATCACTGTTTCTCAATCCAGCGCACGAACCTATGGGACCAGAAAAGCATGAGCTTGTAAGTTATTCCCATAATAAATCATTGAATCTTTGAATCTTTGATGTAAATTTGTCAACAACGGATGATCATTTAGTCATGCGCAAACCAGTTGGTCTCACTTTGTTGTATTATTGCGGCAGACGCTGATTCGTCCAGTTCCCTGGTTATCCTGTTTCATGAACATCATTAGCTGGAGGCATCACTTGTCGATTCCGCATGTAAAGAATGGAAGCCAACTGGGGTGCGCAAAATGGACCGTCACTCACAGTTAGTGCCGGTTTTCTCCAAATGAAATAGTGACATTCACGATCAAACAACGGAATATTTGCATTGGATACATGTTGAGGTATTCGTCTCAAAGTTCAAAGTTCTATGATGGGAATAGCTTACAAATTCACGCTTTTCTCATCCCACAGGTTCTTGTTTTGGTTAAACAACCGTGATGCATACAATTCCTTGTGTGTAAAATGTTCACATGATACGGGCTTCTTCCTTGTGCTGCACGCAGCATCACTTACGTTTGAATGTGTGCCGAGCTAAGGCTTTATCACGTCTCTGTTTGAAAGATTCAGTGTGGGATGAGAGAGAGAGGGAGAGTTCCAGACCGATCACACTCTGATTGCTCCCCCGGTCCTAACAATAGGTATGCGCATAGAGAAAAATCTATTTTCAAAGGATGGGTGATTCTCTTCATTTCAAAATCCATACCAATACTCACGTCATTTGTAACATAAATCCGTGCACTACGGGAAAACGAATTGATTTAAACAACCTTCATTATCAGTGTTTTCCGCTAGTTCACAATGATGTTCAGTCACGAATACTTGCCTCTCAGTACGATGTGTGCGCGATAGCTTCACGATTACTAAATGCCTATTTTCAGTATATTAAAAGCGACACCCCAGGCGGGCCGTCTAATCACGACCAGTTCGTTTGCCTGTGTCTGTAAATCAATTATTAATCTGACTTCCGACACGACATGACCCGCCGAATTGCACTGCATAATTAATATACAATTATGGGAAAAATCAGAAAATTATTTGGATCATTTTCCCCACGGCTTATTGCACAAAACTGTCCGAGTGGCAAAACTAACGGGCAGATCGATACAACGAGACCCGGAGTCGGAGTGCAGGAAATTCCAATAGTTCGGTTTCAATATTGATTGAATAAGTTCCGTGTTCTGATTCATCTGTCACAGCTCCCACACAGTCACGTGACAATGCAGTTACGACCGAATATTAGGCAAGCTTTTCTACGCTCTTATCTCACGCATCTCTCACTTGTCTCACAGTGGGTTCACTCATAAATCATGACCATCCGACGGGACATGCCCTAACGTTTTGTCCGTCAATTGCAAATTGTAATTGGTAACATGGAAAGATAGACTGGCTCGGGGAATGCATTAGGGCAGATCACTTTCAGTAGAGTCGCGGTGAAATAAACGCAAATGCTATCCGGAAAATCAGTTGGATTGAGCAACGGGATAACAGTTCGATTGTGACTGGACTGGACGAACTGCAGTGGAATCCGAAAAACATTGCGAAGAACTAACTTGACCACTCAGTTCCGTCGTTGTGAACATTTAAATTCCCCTTAAAAAGATGAGTGCATGTGAACCGAATTAGTTTCCGGGGTAACTTAGAAGCTATTTTATAACTGTCGCACAAATACAAAACTACATCACATTTACGATCGAAATCTTTCCGCTCTATGTTGGCCGAAGATTGTTGCAAAATGGGAGCTACTTATGTCACGAATTGGTGATACGCTAAAAATGAAGGTTAACCGATTTTCTCACTTGGTTATCTCAAGAGACATGAAGAATCAACTATTGGAATAGATTTATTGTTATTCTGAGACTTCATTGAACTATTTATGTATGTTTATGGAGGACAAACTAAGTAGATAAGTCAGGACATACCTTTTGTGATCTTGGCTGGTATTGACTTCGGAAGCTTCCAAGATCCCGAGCATGGCCGGGGGTGGGTGTCTAGGATTGCGACTGATCACCTCTCCCTTGCACCTCGAGAAGTGCTCCCATACGACCAAGCGCTTTGCATAGTCTCTGCTAAATAAGCCCCACTCACTGCCTTCTCGTGGCAGAGGTGTTTCCCATCAAAGTGAGAGGACGAATAGCCAACATCCGGTCTATGCTCGGGTAGGTGAACCACTGGTAGTTCACCTAGGCGAGTTGGCAAAATACCCTGATTCCAAACCAAACAAGAAGAGGCGTACGAACCACAAATAACTTTTTGGTTGTGGCAGTGCTCACCGATTCGATTGGGCACCTTGGATGTGTGACCAATTCCAAAGGGCGTATAATCCGACAAACTGGACACCGGCGCCCAATGGATTGCGGCTATCACACCCCGTCCCGCTGTCTTGCGGGTAAGGCTTCTTCAAGAAAATTTACCTGTCTTGGCCTGGGAAACCTGGCAGTATTCCGTCCACATGTACATAATGGAACCCTTTTCCTTTTCATAAAGATTACTGTATCTTGAGTTGTTTGGCACTCGATCTGGATTCAGACGTGAGTGAAAATATATAATGACTTCGGAAAAGTAATCGGCAGGTTCACACAAACTCTGCAGATGATATTTATATAAATTTTAAAATGTTTACAATGACTTGTGTGTCCTCGCACTGCAAATTTGTAATCCACTCTTGATAGCAACCAGGATTCTTGAGCCCTTAGTAAGTGGAACTGCAACCCCTATCCGTTGAATCGCACTCTATCTACAATATGGAGTGAGGATACTGAGAAACCTATGTGTGCAAAACACAGAGGTATCTGCGAGGTTATCACTACTATTATTTATTTTTATTATATTAATTAAGAGGGAATATGGCAAAACTCTTGCTCGGTGGTATTTCAATGAAATCCTCTCAATAAGATATCATGACAATTGGTTTACTGTTCATTCGCGAAAACAGTCACCCAGATTGATACTGACCTGTGGTCATCCTTTCACGGTGTCTTATCCAAGTTCATGGAGCACGTTGTGGCTAACGCGCTAACCGTTGACACTCTCCTGCTCATTATACATTCCGGCAAAAGCGATCCCATTCTCCCAAAACCGCGTCTTGTCAAGAGCAGTCAATCAAAGTATGGAGTCGACTCGATTGTACTGAATGTTTTAAAACCATTAGAACCGCGGGATTTGTTTTTATGAACATCACAATTGCGGCATTCGAGGTCTGGTGGTCTAAAGGAAAAAAATGAACTGTCGAGAACGGACCAGGTCACTTATGTTTTCTGATTCACTATCTGGTTTTATTTGCCTTGCCCGCAAGGCCCGACGCAGATCGATTTTTAGTTCCCAGGAGTTCCTCAAGTTTACGAACGATCTATCCAACATTCTAGGGCCGAAACAGGAGTGTTAGTGAACGAGTCCAGATTTTGAAATGCCACGGCACTAAGGGCTTTCTGGCAAACCATGTAACAGTTAACGCAGCTTAGAAATGGTCTGCTGAGGAGGATATTGAATCCCACGTTTCTGAATGCGTGGTTTAATCTCTGCACCACAAACGTCGATTCTTTTATACTTTTGTAAATGAAATGAGCTACATAACTCAAGTGACATAGCACTGTTAATCCACACTTAAGGTTTTTATGAACTACCCAGGGATTCTTCCGCGGCTGTGGAGAATCCCATGGTGCTTAAGTGCTACATCCGTCTACTGATCGAGAGGGGCCTCAATTGCTGCGATTACATTCCAACCAGTATCGCCGAATTCCGCGGAATTCCATATTGATACACAAGTTCCCGCCCAAGATATCCATATGGTGTGATGCTCAAGTGTTCTCCCATCATTCATCCTAGAAGACTTCTTAGTTTGAAATGGCGACTAAAATGCTGGTGTAAAAACTTTTGCAATCAGAGTGCTCATCACGTCGTTTGGGTAAACAAGTGTTTCATGTCTGAAGTAAAACCTAGATTAAACACTGACATGCCGCATATTTTATAGACCCCAATAAAACGCCGAAATAAGACCCTATCTTGTGATATCTTCATATATCAAAGCAATATATGACACATCTCACTGTCTTTCAAGAAACGACTAAACTGGATAAATACCCTGGGAGACAAGAGAAGCATTCGTCATTCCCTTAAAGCGCTTTAGCTTTGAAGTCATTTTTATAGCCACTTGCACATAATACTCTCACCGCAGAATAGAACAATCGATCATTTTCCACTTAACGACTAGTTTCCTTTTTGAAAAATTAATTGTAAAGCTTCTTTTCATAGTGGTCTCTTTCTTCGCGTGTGTGTGCTTGTGTGCAATTTTTTAGACAGATCTCCATAAATTCAGGTCGTTCCATTATTCTGGTCCGACTTCCATGTTCAAACCGGCGGTCATTTGTTTCCTCTTGTGTACGCGCGCGGTTGAGTGGAACTGTTTCCGTGTACTATCAGTTCATGATTCCCGAGAAAATATTCGGGAATGTTCTTAAACTGTTCTGTACCATTTTGGCGGAAAATAAGTATGCAAAAATGTGATAGTCTTTCTCACCTTCCCATGGTTTGAGTCAAAACATTACGTGAGAAAACATCCTATATTCTACTTAGAGCTGCGCAGCTCCTTTCTAAACTGTCACAGAGCTGGTCGAATCTCTATCCCGGAGTCCCATTACACATGTACTATTTTTGTAAAGTTGAAAAACCATTTCGAAAATGTATACACGAAATTCCTTACTTATTACGTGTGGCCTCGGTTTAGGATGATAGGATAGAGTAAATATTTAGGCACGCGTTGCAGTGTCCATAAATTTAACATTACTATATAAAAATCAGGATACAAATAAATTCTGATCTACATATCCGAGTAATTGAATCCATAAATTTGTTACTAATTTAATCTAATGAATATTGGTAATGATATGTAAAATTAAGGATGCTGTTATTTTGAAAATTGCTTCAATTTTTGATCTACTTTAATCGGCCAGGGTAAATGTCACGCTATTCCCGAAACAGCCCTTCCGGAAGTGGACCCGAGTAATTGAAGGCTTTGAACAAATTAGTTTGAGCACACAGAGATTTCGGTTGAATAAGTTAAGCAATGCTTCGGAGAAACGGTTACAAAATACTTTTGGTACATCAAGTGGTATTCTGTGAACCATGTTGAAAGTGTAATCCATTACTTGGTTGATTTTGATTTTGATTGGGGCTTTTCCGCAAAGCTTATTAGCGTTTAGCGTGATGGCTTTTTGGAGTTCTGTGTCACTTTCCTCCGAAATACTCATTCAGATCTCTGTAATCAAAGATTTTGAAGAAAAGATTTTTCCAGATGAAGTCCCCCTCACGAAATATGCGAGAGATTGAACTAAGAGTGGGGAACTGTACCACTCCTGCGATTCAGATTTGTTTAAAATAGCCTAGGGATTTATCAATGATAAAAAAAGTTTAACTTTTGCTTTTTCTTGTCAAATAATCAGTCAAAATGGAAATATTATTTACGTGCAAAAATTGATTGCATTGATGGGATGTCGACGGTTCTATGCAATTCCAGCGTTTCAAAGTTGCTCGGAGGTTAGCGAGATGACCACTCGATAACTCCATTATATTGTTAAAAATATGTTCTTCCATGAGCAGACCAGACCTTTGGATCCGAAAGTGTATCGCATTTTATGAGATGTATTGCCGTGATTATTCAGTGGTTGACACTGTGATAAAAAATAAACTCATCAACATTTAGATTGGATTTGCGAAAGCGAACCTTTCTTTTCTCCGACAGTTACATTGGTAAGTACACCGAAGAGAAGTCAATTACGTTATCATCGTGAAGTGAACATTGTGTCAGAATGCATCAGACAGCACCGAAGTACACAATGAAAATTCAATTATCCGGTTTTACAAAGCTGCTGTCCCCGGTTGCTAATCCCGTGAGATTTCCAACTGAATAAACCCTGTGTCGCTTTTCACACATAGGTAATCAAACCAGGATTTGCATGCCAGCACCGAGGTGGGTGTTAAGCCAAACTACTATCCGATAAGCCAAAAAGGGGACGAACTTTCTAGGTTGCCCAAAGCTAGACCAAATACAGTGTTATTTATAGGCAACACCTTTGTAGAAGGTACAATTCAGCATGGTTTCTGTTTACGTGTTTTCTCGATAATTTTATTCTGAAAAAGGGCTCTTATTCAATAAGCGGACTCAACGTGAATACCTCCTTGATATTTTGGTTAGTAGGAGCCAATTAGTCAGATATACTGGTGTATCCAACTTAAACAAATGTGAGTTTTTTCGTAACAACTGTGGTTTCATGTTTATTTGCGCATATTTGCAACTTGATTAGCATGATTATACATTCCATGTGAGCCATACTAATTGCGGTCGACATCCTCAACCACAAGATGTACCAAAACAAGTGAACCGCCATTGTGAGCACCGGAGTTGTTTTACACTTTGCTCTTTTTGTGCATATCGATTTTTTCCACATAACATTCCTCTGGTAACTTTTTTTCACTTTTTCTTCTCGCTCATTGGTTCTCATTCAGCAGCTGAGCACAGGTGCAGTCATCAGGTATAACGAACCCATTTGCTTAGAGCATGAAAACTCCAAATGGAACTGGAACAATGTGCTGACAGTTGATTTGTTCTGACGTCAATTTCCAGGTTGACCGGCAGTCATACGCATAATATAATTTAGTTGCAGTTGACCAGTTTGGTAATGTATTGCGACGACTCTGTCAAAAAGTAGGCTCACTGTTACCTCCCTCAAAAAAATGATCAAACTGTCATATACAGCAAAGAGAAAACCCAAAACTACCTTAGCAAAAGTACAATTCGGTTGTATAAGATCTTGTTTTGTTCTTCCTGTTTGCAGTTGGAATACGAGTCTGGTGCTACGTTGTGAGCATGAAACCTGATTGTGATATGGAACTGGCAAGCAGATATACAGAGACTAAGCGAGTGGCTGGTATTGTTAGGAATATTAAAGACAAAATTCTTACCATGAAGACTAAACGGTTATTTTCAGTGTGACAATAAGCGATACATGAGTAATGGTCACCGAGCCGCGACAAAGAAAACTGAACTGCTTTCCATAAAACAATAATCAAAGTGAATAATTGAAATTTTTATATTCATTTTTTATTGTTTAGCATATAATTGTTCAGTAAACATTTAAGAGGGGGGCCGTGTATATGCAAGACCTGCCTAGATAAATTTCAGAAATGGAGCCAGTGGACGAGATTGATGCGGCTCAAACGCAGGACTTCTAGGTTTTGCTTTAAATGGCTTCTGGTAACGTGACCCATTGGGTACGGGAAAAGAGCAGGGGAAAATAAATGGTCCTAGAAAGCAAAGCAACGAAATTGCTCAATACGAGCTTGTGCATACCACGATACTCGTACATTGCTCTCGTGTCCATTTTATGGTGTTCGTTCTGGTTATGGATAGTCATGCGATAATTTAAGGAAAGTACTTGAGAGAAATTTGATTCAAAAAGAATGAAATTGCATTTGCGGCATTTAGAAGTATTAAAATGGAGACCTGATTACTTTGAAAATACACGGACTTGTGTGAAACCGTCAGAAAACGTGGCATATCAGAGTGGATTGAAACAGCCTGATATAGAATCACATCGCTAACATATTTTATGATGTTGGGCAGGAGCTACGTTCAGTCAATGCGTAACTGTGCAAATTAAATATAGAAATCCCACTACATTCTGACGAACGCTCAAAGTTGTCACCTAACGGTTTTGTTCGTTCGATTCCACCAATGATGTATTCTGCTAACCACGACAATAAGTTCTAGGAGGGCCAAATGACTGCGACTTTTGGAGATGTATGGATCGTGAAATGAAATCGGAAACAGAAGAATAATGAGGTACGAGGGGTTGACGCGTAAAACGGACTGAACACCATAACCAGTTAGCAATCCTATCACTCACTGGACTGTTGGCTAACCAATTGCATGCTCTCTGTGAAATCACATTTTGCTCGTGCCAGGAGTATTGATGATGCTTTTCGCTACTCAGATGTATCAGGTTTGATTTCCTCCTACGGTGACATTTTATATTTAAACTGTCATCATTATTTACTATGAGAATTCACAGAATCACGAATCACTGGTTATGACGGTGTGGCAGCAGAGCAGAAAATGTTTGATGAAACGAAGAAACCGGTTAATTCATTTAGTCGTTGCAAAATCAATCCTCGTTTAATACCAGTGCAAGATGTGATCTGCAAGAAGCCGAGAACTCCGAAGTAGTGAGTTTTGCAGTCATATCAAATAGCCAGGTTAAAGAGAATGACATGCTAAATGCTGGCTCAATACTATATCACGAGACACGTTCGATGAATTGTGTCTAGTCCTAATGTCATGGAATTCCCGTTGTTCAGCAGCATTAATTATTTATTTATTTCCAGGATGATATTGCGAGTAAACCGTTAGCTACAGCTTCATAGTAGGAAAGCTGAGTGCTCTAATCGAGGCTCGATTCTCACGTGCCCAATCAGATTATCAATCGTAGCTCGCGCTCCACTGTCAGTGCCATATGATATCATCTAATCTCCCATCAAAAGAAAAGTCGAGTCAAGCAAGCTTGATGCTCAGGAAACGAATAAGCCAAAAATGCAATGGAATGAAGAAAGTATAAAACAACCGGTCGGGCAAAATACATACACTTAGTAAGGCGCTGCTCCTGAAAGTTGGCACTAGTACTTATATAGATATGATGGGACAATGAAGAAGAGTGAGCAAAAATTTTTCTCGCATTTTTGGCAGTTGTGTCTTTAGGGATGAGATGACCGGAAAACCGGATGAATCACTATAAAATGTGAGGGACAACTGAATCAAGATATGGATGAGCAATACCAACAGTAAAATAGTTTCGAAGGTGTATACAAGGCCCTTAGAGCAAGAATTGAGAAACAAAAAGTGGAGAACAGTTCATTTTTAGTGTTTCATAATCGTAAAAGTAAGACAAAACCAACTTCTGTTTTCCACTTCCCACGCATACAAACAAACAGACTCACTAACATCAATGATCACAATCCATTATCTCTCTTTAAACCTTGATTTCCTTCGTATATATTTGTCTCATCTCTCCGCCTGTTTAACCTATTATATATTGCTGTATACAGCTGGTTGATGTAGCACTGAAAACAACCTTGTTTGCTACTTTGTGTTCTTATGACTGACTTTGAACGAGGATTTCCTCAGGAGTAAATTATCATCTTTCGAGTGCTTCAGGTCGGCTCAATACTTGTCAGTTCAGTCATGGGAGCTTTAATGCTTTTACAAATTACTAAAAAGCACAAAGAGCGGTGTGTGTCTCTGTAAACGGATACTGACTGAATCTGCTTTGGTCGGAAGACGAAGCCGCACGTGGCCTAACCATTCACTTTTGAGCTGTGTTCAGAGGTCATAATGTTTCGGCCTAAATCGTTGCAACCTCGGATTGGTGACTGTGTCAGGGCACACGGAGGCCATTTGGAATGGACAGCATGGTCACTTCCGTATTTTTCTATCACTCATTTGTAGATAAAGCTCAAACGTTGTTTAGTATTCAGAGATATAAGAATCTGCACAGAGGACATATTAAATGATGAACTCTGGACTGTGCGGAATAGTTTTTCAAAATAGATACCCAGAGCAGTGATATAACAGTTTTAAAACAGAAATAAGACTGAGCACCATTTAAAGGTGACATTTTACAGAGACTGTACATAAATGGCTGTCACATGTTATCAGTAAAACACCCCACACTGCGAGGCTTCAAACTTAGCTCACATCCAACCCGCCAGTGTATCCGCGGTTCGAGGATCAATTGTCGGAATCTGCTGTCCGTTTCCCTATCCATTCATTCGCTTGCTCCTAATGACCAAAGTGTATTGGTCACAAGATTAACCGTGTCTCCAAGCGCATCCATGAGCACCATCCTGTTTGGCTGGGATGTGCGTTAAGTAAGCCTATCACCTGTGACACCGGAGTTCTTTGGACTACAGGAAGTAAACCCTGACCACTCTGAGAAGTTATCACAGAAAAAGGTTCAACGGATGGGTGACACACACAGAGGGAAACTTTTAGTCGAAAATCCAAAGGCCTTTACTCTATACAAAATGTTTATTGTATAATTTTACGCACGTTGTCCAATGCATAGATAATGGAGTGCATGACACGAACATAACAATATCAAGAGATGAAAGCAAGTAGTGGGGGGGGAGTACAAAACCAAACAGTAGGTACAACTGATTTTCAAATGACAATTCGTCGTGTATATGGCAAATGAAGCGTGAACTGAAAAGCTCGGAAGCACTGGACAGCTGTTTCGACCTGGTTGGGTCTCATCAGCAGTGCGAATCCATCGACCCGACTGGGGATCGAACCCGGGACTTCATGGGCAGAACGCAAGCGTGCTACCCACTACGCCACCGGGCAGCTGATCAGGCCGTTTTTCATTTTCCATTTACACGATATAGCACAACCCATCTTTGAGAGTTTGTTGCGGGCCACGGACCCTGCTCAACTCAGCACTAGCCTCCAGGGTTATGACTTGGTTGGAAACATTCACAACCTGACTGATTATTTCATGTGGGTAATGGAGGATTTGGTTAAGTTTCAAATGACAATTCGTCGTGTATATGGCAAAGGCCTTTACTCTATACAAAATGTTTATTGTATAATTTTACGCACGTTGTCCAATGCATAGATAATGGAGTGCATGACACGAACATAACAATATCAAGAGATGAAAGCAAGTAGTGGGGGGGGAGTACAAAACCAAACAGTAGGTACAACTGATTTGTCATCGTGCTTTCAAAATCGTTCGGAAGTACAGAGCTGAAGGTGACCACACGCTATTTAATGGAACCCTGTTCCTAAATGTGTATCAGCTTGACGGACGTCTGGAGGAATCGGTGACTCTCCCAGCTTTGAACTAAGCGTGTGAGCCGCAGGTTCTGCAACCACAAGATGAATTGCTTCGACGTGTATCAAGCATATTCGAATATAGCTACCAAAATTAAATGGGCTCTAAAGGAAGGAATGCGAAAATATATGTTAAAAAAATTATCTGTTTCAAATCTGACACATTATTTCCATAGAAACATTTGAATTTCTAATCGCCCTAGAAAAAATCTGGTTGTCTATCATAATCGAAATTGAGGATGTAACTAAAAGACAATGAATGCATTGGCTAACTTAAAGCTTTTACTGTGTGTGGAAAATTTCGGGAATGCTTGAAAAACTGAGTTTAGTATTGTGGGCATCGTCACAAAAAATTACTTAAAACCCACTCGAGGGAGCCACTACAATAGTAATTATTTGCCAAAAATTAATAACCAAAGTGATTGTGGACTGACAACAGCAGCCAACTGTGTGTGAACGTTTTTAATTAAATTGACACAATAACCAAAACTTCAACACAAGCGTTCGTTAGTCAAAAGTATGGACACTAATTTTGATCTCTAAAGTCTATGAAGAGATCACTGCTATATCGGTCAAACTCATCGGTTTTGGTAACATCATTAGCACCAGATTTCTCGTGTCAGAATAGTCCAGTCCTTTTGGGCACAAAGGACGAGATAAGGATATTATTGTTGTCGTCGAGTACGCCTAACAATGATGAAACGTCACCGCACACCGCGGATGGAACACCAAATTTGTTGACAGTTCACGTCTCCTCACGGTGACTTATCGGTCATCTGCTCGTTATTTACCAATGTTGAATGTTCTACATCCGTCCTTTGAAGCGATGTCGAAAACTACTTGACTCAAACGTTTCTCGTGCAATTGGAGGTCAACACACTAAATAACGAAACTTGTCGAACAAAGGTTTATTTCCGAAATGTACGGTATAATCCAAAAACTCGGATGGCATGCAGGAACTAGAGAAAAGCAGGTTCGTGATGTCACTTTCCCCAGCCTAAGATTCCACTGAATGTACAGACGGCTTCTTCGAAGTCAATAGTCACCAAGAAAGCTCATCGATCATACTGTTACTATCGCTCAATGTTCAACGATCGAATTGCATGACAACCTTGTCATTACATTTTAGGAATTCATTGAACACAATGGGTGCGTTTATTTTTGAAATTTTTTACTCAAGGAAGATTCTCATCACAAAAAGATGAATATCTGCATGCAATCACACATACATACAAACATTCAAGCATTCCTACAGACCTACATTAAGGCATATAGACAGACAAGCAAACGGACAGACAGACCGATAGACAAACAGACATATTGACTGACTGACTGACTGACTGACAGGCTGACTGACTGACTGATTGCTGCTGACTGACTGACTCACTGATTGACTGACTGACTGACTGACTGACTGACTGACTGCAGCTGACTGACTGACTGATTGACTGACTGACTGCAGCTGACTCACTGACTCACTGATATACTGATGGATTACGGATTCGCACACCACGCCGTTGTCTTGTGGGTCAGGCATTGGTTAGCCGAAAGCTACGGTGGGGAACTCCATGTCTTGGCATTGGTAACCTGGCATGATTCCGCCCATAAACAAATCATGGAACCTCATAGGTTAGCACACAGTCCGCCTTGAAACGCGTGTGAATTATACAATATGGATTGGAAACAGAAAGCTAATTCATATCACCCGCTACATTCTTTCACCCGCGACCAGAGTGTTCCTATATTTTACAAAAGCGTGCAACTTTTATAGTGATCCACAAATTACAAAATATCCTTTTTCAGTGATTTCAGCCCAGAGTTCCCAAATTTGTCTACACTAAAAAGACCCACGTGGTGTGAGCATTCTACACACTCTGACTTACGCAATTGGTTTCATCACCCCCCGCCCCCGTCTCCCCCGAACCTCACACTCAGCCACTCAAATGAACTTTATCATTGGTTTCGTTTTTTTGCGACAGTTCGTGCTTACAATAAATCGCCAAACAATACACCTTTAAACAGCGACGTGCTAATACAAAATCGGAAGACAGCGTGATGTGTGCTAAAACGGTAGACAATAAATAATCTAGGTAAAGTTGGAAATCGATTAAAATGGATAAATGGAAAATTCATCAATCAGGTGGGTTAAATGAATTACGTAATACTGAAAGGCGAGGGACAGAGTACTATAAATGGAGACAGCTAATAGAGTTGAGGAAGGGGGGAGTGGAATAAAGCAACTAGCATTGTAGTTATTACTATTTTATTTCATTTAATGTTCACCCAGTATTTCAAGATTCATCTTGGAATCAGCCTTTTCTCTCGTGACTTACTAACCTAAAATCAGTACCAGTTTATCAAAAAAAGGTTATCAATTATTCTTTTGTGGAATTCTTTAACAATTCAACACATAACAAATCGTAACTAATGGCCGCTGAAGTGTTAAAGGTGAAATAATCCAAAATGCGATTGATTTATTGCATGTTGCTCAATAACTGGAGACTTTGCAGACATAAACGAAAAGTTTCACTCTACACGTTTGCTAGTTGGCCACCACGTAAAAGGATTTATTGTGCGATTCCTAATGCAACAAAAGCATGCAAATAGCAATTTTCGAGAATATCTCCCGAAGTCAGCGGAATTCAAGCTGTTTCTGGGAAAACGTATTTTATGGCTTTCACTCCAGAAAAATACCACTACCTAGATGTGGTCATATTTAACGCGATTTTCAACCTGAAACTGAAAATGAGTTGCGGCGTTGACAGAGTTCTAGAGTTGGGAAATTGAAGCTGATAAATAAGTAAAATTCTCGATGCGAGGACAATTGGACATTCCTTTCCTTGGATTCATGTATGAGGCTTTCGTCTGCTGAACATTTCACCCAGACCAGCGATTTGCTTACATATTGCCGCTCCTGATGTGATAAAGTCAATTAGGTCAATAGGTTTCACTAGCTTATTTGCTATTTGAAGAATAAATATAAGATGATGCTTTCGATAAACAAAAAGACGTACGTATATCTGTGTGTTTTTATAACATGACCACCGCTTTATGTCAATGGGTGGGAAGCATTCATTTCTAATGCGATGCATTGGGTCTGTGCTTGCATAGTGGAATGACATCAAGACGGGTTACATAAACTGAGTAAGGAAATGTGTTTGGTAATCATCGAAATCTTGAAATTTATGGTTTTAAACGATATCCTTTGACTGGTTTTGAGAGTCACATTGGAATGTGGGTTAGGTAACATTTGTGACCGATTCTTGCAAACGAATAAGAGTGGAATGTGAACCGAAGGGTCAAAGGGAAAACTTCTTGGTATAATCAATCGAAAATGGACAAGGAAGAACTTGCATTTTAAGGAGGAAGTGGTTATACGGTAGATTTTTGGAATGGATCAACAACAAGGTAAGTGGCCTCGCGTTAAACATGATCCGAGAGTGCTAAAAAAGAGAGAAGGCAAGCCCGGGTTAAAATTATTCATAGTTAACGGAGTTTCTACCGTGTACGAGTTTCTAAGTTGGAGAGCGAGAAAGTGCACAGACGCCCCACGGCTAAGGTTTGGTAGAGCAAAAATGGAGGTCAAATGGAATTGTAGAAGATGCAGAAAAACTTGACAGAGTTGCAGGTACAGATTGAGAGCACAAGAATCACGTTTTGTGACACTGACGGCTACTTCACAAGCAAGCGGTGGAAATCGGGTTTGAATTGAGTAAAGTTGTCCGTAAATGATAATGACCTGCGAAACACGGGAACTGTTGAAAAGAGTGAGAGAGAATGGAAAAATTAAACGTGGGGTATACAACGTCGTTGTAGATGAAGAAGAGGGAAATTTTGGTCGATAGCAAGAAACTTTGTGGGGTAATGGAGGGAACGAAAACTGTGCAGTGAATAGTCACCAAGGAAGCGCCCATCCAGCCGAGGAAATACGAGTCAAACCGAAGTTTGGAGAATCCAACAGGAAGCTTGGGATGATGAAATCCCTCAAACGTGTTACATATGTGGAGAGAAACTAAATGCGACTCATCGCGCTGGTCAACGACTAAACATTAAATTTGCAATCTGCACCCGAACAAGTAACTGATGAATCAGTGGCGGCAGAATCCACATACTGAAGGTCGTTGGGAAATTCGCGGCATTGCAAGTAAAGCACTTTTACAAGTACGTGTTTCATGATCTTTGACATAGATAATGAGTTATTGATTTTTTCGCAATATCCACCTTGCTCAGGGTTGTTATAGACAAAAACAGGTTTCCAACTGGCGAAAAGCTGGTCACGGAAAAACGAATCAGAAGAAGTAAAAATGGAGCATAGGGTAACATTGGACGCCCCAGTCATGAGCACGCTTAGTGGGATGCCACCTGGGCTGGATGACCCGGTTGAATCCAGCGAACGCAATATTGAGCATATATATTCCAACTTGTCATTTTAGGAACAAATGTGAGACCATGTTGGATTGTGAATAAAGAAAGAGCGGCAGATGAAGGTAGGTTTGAACTGGAAGCAACGAAGAAGACAAATGCTTTAGTGATCTAAAGAAGAATCCGTTATCAGCTGGCCCGAAAAATCTTATAAGTCAGAAGGGGCATAAAGTAAAATGTGTGGGGAGTTGTTTGATCAAAATTGTGAGAACAAGACGCGGTTGGAGAGTTTATTTGCCTATCGAAGAACCCGTCGACTTTTCTGCTTTCCAACTGATAATCCAACATTTCTGATCTGTTGATCAAACAATTTCACCGCTTTACGTCACACAATAGTCCACAAGACACGTGCTTGTTTTTTTTCAGTTTTCAATGAATAAAGATCTTTGGAGCGTTTCGGCACGTTTCGCAAGCAGAGTAAACAAATTCCGAAGTGTATGGATGTTGGTTCGAACGTATTCTGTCCCTATCGTTCCATTGTCTATAACTTGTTAAGGTAAAATTACTCTAGTCAGATCTTGGCCAATCCTGTTTTTGATGTTTTTAAACAGGTCTGTGACTTATGTTTTCATCTGCTATAGAAAACATTCCGACGGGAGATCGTGGATCAACGGCCAAATTGTGATGCCTTTTGTTAAGGTGCATAACAGTTATTAAGATAAAAGGGAAATATGAGCGATTAAATAGTCATGATCTTGAACGCAATGAATGTTACATTTTCATGTACACTAATTTACCGTCACTTGCCACATACTCAAAACGTTTACACGACTGTAACCTAGAGTTTTTCTTTGTGGGTACCGATGCACCTGTTGGCACGGGCAGAATTCTCATCCAATTCGTTTTATCTGTTTACGGGAGAGAACTGGTCAATCGGAATGTGATGACCGTTCTCATAATGGCCGAATGTTTTATCGATAGCTGATTCATCTGAAATGAATTTGGATACACTGACCAATTGAGGTTTTCGATTTATTGTTTCGTGTGGTCTGTTCTGCAGCCTGATGTTCATTCAACAGAATAGCTAAGATAAGATTCCTGCATCTTGGAGGGTAGAATTTCAGCATTGTTTGGACGAGTTACGGTAGAGAAAGTCCGTGTATTAAAGAAATAAGGCGTGTAAAACAATTGGATGCATAGAAAATGCTGCTTTGACAGTTGGTGTTTCACACCACTAATGACCAATGTGAGAGCACAGAGAGGAGCGAACAAACTCGTTTGTGTTGATTCAGCTACAGGCTAATACATCACAATTTATGTCAAAAAAGTTTAATGGGGGAAAACAGGACGAAATGAGAAGAGAAATATTCAACATTCCAGCTCCATGACCGGGTATGTTGCTCACATTTCGGTCATCACACATATGCAGTGGTTCGAGTCATTAGGGGCGGGTGGATTGACGGCTGTGTCGAGTGCATTGGCGATGGAAAATCGAGTGTTCTTATGATTTGTTTTGGAACCATACAGGGGATTATAATTATTGTCCACGTTACTGGAATACGAACAAGATAAGAAATGAAGCAGAGTTGGTACTTGATGTAAGTTGCGAGGAGAGGCCTAAATTTGGATGGGGTACTCGATGGAGGTAGATTTGTTGTCATCGATGTGCAGGAAGTGTTATTCATTTTACGATATACGTACGACTGGCACATTGATCACTTGAATCAAAATGCATTCACACAGTGGAATCCTTCAAAGCTGTTTTGGAAATGATCCAACTCATTTTAAGTTTTCTTTTCACTCGATAACAAGTTCTATCTTTTTGCACCGATTCCAAACAGCGTTTTCTTTCGCTATATACCGGAGACATTCCCCACTGGGATGTATCCGTCGAAACACGTTATGAGGTATGAAAATCAGTCTGAGTGGATCAGACAGATCAAAATTTTGCCCGGTTCGATTTAGTTCGATACAGGTGGTTGAAAATAGGCTCTCATGAGACGGGCTTGCGTGCAATTAGCGAGTGTCTATTACAGATTCGCCCGGGGTCATGCTAGGAGCTAGTGAATCGACATAATATTCTACGGCCGGTGTGAAACAATGCAATGATGTTTTGCAAAACGGTGTGTTTTGCATCAAACGGGGTGTGAGTTCCTCCGCTCAGAACGACACCAACTATATCCTTGAATCTGTGATCAAACGTATGATTCTCAGAAGTAAGATCAACAGGATTATATGATTTTCAATTTGATTAGTCGCTTTTTTTGAGTATATTGGATGAAGACCACATCTGTGAGATATCCGGTTATTTATTGCATTATCTTCTGGAAGTGGGTTCACAGTGCTAGCCAATTGAGGGAAATATATCACGCAATCGAAACCGAGACTTGTTACTTTTGATGGCTCCTCAATTGTATATCTGCATTCACATGTTATGAAACCACCTGAACTATTCCACATAGAGAGACCGATCTGGTTGTTAGGATGTTAGGCCTCTTATGAACGCCAAAATGTTTGTGTATTCATACAGAAAACAATAGGATCTATGCGTTTTGGAGAAATTTACTACAACAGGCAATTTAACACACACTCAGTTTTGTACTTTTGCCTTCCCTCCGGCTGACCCCTATCTAGCGTAGATGTATCTGTCGTTTAAATCACCTTTTGCTCATTGCTTCTACGGACCATTGTATATTCACTGCCTGGCAAACCACTTGACCTCGACATATTTGATGCACTCCAAGGGACATGTTGAAATCTGTTAACCCGCAGTTGCTGTCAGTTGTTTTGACTTTATTGATAAAGAGCATGATCTGGTCTAACCCATGCCCGCAAAATAGTCGGCATTCGAGCATCACTGCTGTCCTATTCCTTGCTCTTCTATCCACTTGAGCTAACGTTTGATCCATAGACAGTAGACTATGTTTTAGTGTAGTTGATTATTATTCATTCCACGTGGGTTCTTGTGTCAGACTGAATATAGCTTCCTCTTGAATTCTCGTTTGAGCGGTTTCATTTCACTCTATTTCATATTGTGTATTCCGTGTCCCAGTAAGACGCATCTGTGCATGCGCTAGCCATAAACAATCATGTACATAGACCGATCAATAGTGATCGATCGGTTTACCCCTTTAGATAAACTGTTTCCGTTTGAGTCACTTGTTCCCTGGTGCCTGGCCAGTGGCTTGACCTGATATCTCGTTCCATTTTGTTGGGCGATGGTGACCCGGTGGTAACGCCACCAAATTATCACCTCAAAGATGTGGGTTCGAATCCCACTACCACCACCGTCAAACTTCCCCCGTTATGTGTTGAATGACAGCCCTTTGATTGGCAGTTTCTCCCTTCCTCAAAATTGTACCTTTGTGTACTCAATAAAAGGAATTAAAAACGAAAAGAATATATATAACCCGGTTTCTGAGCCCGATTGATCATAACTTGAGATATGTTGCACATGTTTGTTTAACGTGCGCCTCATTAAAGGTAGATTACCGAACTCGTGATCCTTTTGCCTGAACTTAGGGGTTCATTTTCCGTGCGTCACTCTATCACTGGAAATCAACCCGATACACAAAGGAAAATTAAAACACACATGAAACCTCTGTTCTGAACGACAGACATATTTATTGAGATAATTTGAATTAACTCTATCGAAACCAAGGCATTTACGATCACGCATTGGCGATCACGTCTCATTTGGTCCAAACCGAACATCGTGTCAAAATGAGTGAGGCGGTAAGGTCCATCTACACGAACACCGTGGTGAGATCGAAGTAGGTCAAGCATCGCTTAACGTCAACAGCCGAAGCGATCGCGATTCGGTTGAACAACCCCC
>UZAN01042005.1:34701-52357 GCA_900618425.1 Echinostoma caproni
TACAACAATAGTAACAATAACAATAATAGGGGATAGGTGGATTGGGGAACAGAGCAAAGTGGAAAGAGGGCGATAAAACAGTGTTTTGTGTGTTTCACCATACACTTTTGTTAGCCTGCGGTGCTTGGGCCCATTCATCTATAGGATACTCCACAGCCCTCCTCCGACTCAAAAGTGAGATACGCCTACCAGAAGAGATACAATCGCCGTTAGCACCAGCCGAAATGATTGACACGAACAATTTCGTCTCCGGACTCCAACAGCGCCTCTCTACAGCCTTTCGAACCGCCCATGAAACAATTCAATCGGAACAGCAACACCAAAATCGGCTTTTGATCGAGAAGCTCAAGGCCAGAGGTTCGCCTGAGGAGATCTAGTGCTTTTGTATCGGCCACGCTCCACACTATAGATACATCGCAGAACTTCCGTCAATCATGGCAGGAACCATATGTTGTTGTCCACCAGCGCTCACCTAACGTTTACGTGCTACGCCATCCACAATGGCCGCAAGCAAATATCCCCACCGTCCACCACAACCAGCTGAAACCGTAGCGCACCGCATAACCAACAGAACGTATATCCCCACCTTCTATAGATGTCGATCAACCACCGGCGCCGCACATGGAAGTACCAGCTAGAGGCGGCGTGGTCACACAACTTACACCACACAGGATAGTATCCTTCCCGAAAGGGGAAATAGTTGAAACGGCACTGAAGCTGAAATGGTTGGACATGTGTTCAGTACTAATAATTGTCTTATGTTCCCTGTCCCTTTCAGGCTCACACTGGTTGAATACAGTGAACACTAACAACAAACAATCAGAGGAGTCAGGAAATACATGAGAACCCGTAATCAATATGAAACTTCTGTACTCCCTCCCAGATACCGTTTGTGGATTACATTTTGCCGTTCGTTCAGTGCGTCAATATACGTTCGTGTGCAACAGTTGTGTTCTCCCTGTGTGAGTATGTCTGACAGAGCGAGAGGTGTGCTCGAGTGTTGGTGGTAACGAGTGTCTATTGCTTTTATTTCAGAGCGTCCCTGCGGATCTTCATACTTGCTGCGTGAATTCCGTAAACACTTCACATCTGTTTTTTAAACGCACTACGCGATTTCGATTCGGCAGACCTGTAAATGACATTTATCCACCTGACGCCGTCAGACTAATTCACCTCCGCAAAATTATTGCCAAACGGGATAAGCGGGGGGGGGTTGTTCGACAGGGGAGCAGAAACGCATCAGCATTATTTGTCCGGGGACCTATACGTAACTGATAATGTAATTGTGACAACCAAGAGTCACTTATGACAGCTTCATTATTATGGGGTTTTCTCTAAGTGGCACGGATCAACCCTCAATAGACTTCATTCCGGACTGATTACCCCAAGCAAATATTAGGCACAAGTCAAAGGAAAGACCACTTTTTTGCAACAGCCAAGAACATGCATCACCAGTTCTTAATCTTTTCATAGGAATACTTTATTTTTGTTCAAAAAGATTGTAATACATTTTACAGTTGATCTCCTGAAGAAAGACATGGGAAGAACAAAACTTATTATTGACTGAATTTGCTAATGTTTGACCCGGAGACGGCTCTCGATTCCTGTATCATAATTGACATCACAAAGTTTTACTTACACGACCTTGCCAACGGAAGATTTCGCAGTCAGTAGCACTTCGTGATCTGAGATTTGTTCCCATTCTACGATCGGATGTCTCATGGTTCCCTTTAAACTTGCTTACCCAACATACGGCTAACTGTGGAATGTGTGATCTCATTTACCGTGGATCATTCTTCCGAAGGGAAGAATGCGAAACTGAACAGCAGTGACGACGCATAACCCCAGCTCATTTGCTCGACCAGCAGTGTAACGTAAATGGAGAGAATATGGACTGGTGTTAGTAGAATCGGCATGTAGAATTGTTAAAGACCGAAAACACATATATACTGTTATTCTAATACAAACTCTCTGTGCGTAAGTTCCGAATGAACCTTGTTGTGCATAATTAGTGAATGAAAAATAGATGGATAAATGTAGTACCGCTTATATTTTCATTTGGTTTGATGCTTCAATTTAAGTTCATCTGATCAATTAGAGTTATGGGGCACAAAACATGGAGCAAAGCATTTTTTTCACAGTGATTGGTTTCCTTTAAGTAAGTAAATATTTCTCGATAATTGGATAACTGAAAATATTCAAAACATCTACTGTAAAATTTAGACTGAATAGTCAGAACTAGTGCTCGCCTCCGGTTTACACTCATTTCGCGTTACATGTATCAGATTGGATTAACAAAAACGAGCTCAAACTGACTTCCCCATTGCACGCACAAACAAGAACAACAATAACAATAACAACAGTGCAGTTATCTATTGAGTACACGCCTTGCACGCTGATTGGTCCGTTGGTAGCGTGAGTCTCTCATCGGATGATGAGTTGCGGCCAACCGATGGAGACTGACGACTAATACACTTTCGCCTTTGTCCCGGTTTTCAAGGCGAGTATATCTGCTCCCACCAAGCAAACGCGAGCACGCCCATACACACACACACACGAGAACTAAACGATTCTGACCAGCTTGAGGGTTTTGTATCACACCTCCACCGGGGACAATTTGGGGCGTTTGTGTATCGTTCAAGCGTTAAATAGACAAGAACAATCAGTCGTCAGTTGCCCACTGCATCAAGTACCTGTCAGAGTCCGGTCAGATCTGCGTCTGATATATTACGTGAGTTCCCTTCTACCTAATAATAACCCATGTTTTGCCCACCCGGGGCAATCACTGCTCAATTCAACTGATTTATTCTATTTGAAAAATTGGACTGAGAAGATATTAATAAAATGTTACGTCATGGTTATTTATATATCCTTTCATGTGTGTCTGATTTATCTATTGTGACAACTTACTAAATACAAGATTTGTTGGTTTTTCGTTCATCGACTGGATAACTTTCATATTCTCAACTTATGTCATTATTCGACTTTAGGCACTTGGTAACATGTGTATTGTGGAACAAATCAGAAATCATCTAACTGATGTTAAAATTTGTTTCTTGGTACCAATTGTGTACTGTTAAACGTAAATAGTGAGTGATTTCATCCCGCTGAAAAAGCGCTTTTAAATCAATCATTTCTAAGCCATTGTGTGGTCAATGCAGTTTTTATACCATTCTGAGTAAATACTGGTATTGAAACCTCATACATACACCAACCGTTTCAATTTCGATAAATAGTAGAAAAACATATATAAACATGTATAAAAAACATTTCTATAAAATTCCTTTTATTGAGATGTTCCTGGTGGTTAACAACATTTGTGCACTAAGTGGGCCCACGGGGACTGTAGGAGTTTGTGATTCTGAATAGCGAGATGCTGATAGGCGCTTAATTCAAGGCGTCAAACCGGATTGGGTTGTGAAATTACTTTGCACAGAAACATGTATCGAATTGCCTAATGAGATTCTGATGGCTGCAATTATGAGTATGTTGCGGTTAACATTGTGCCCATTAAAAATATACTGCCAAATTTTGAAATAGTTCAAACGCCAAAGAAAGCATGCATACACAAGGCTATCTATATAAGAAACCGCTTGAGAAGTCCAAAATATGGCTGTAACGCGCTCAGTCTAGTAAAACCCTAACAGGGAGAGTAGGAAAAGTGAGACGTGTGCAATCGTGATCAATAGTTATTCACATTCAGCGTTCTCTTGGGAAAACTTGAAAAGCATACGGCTATTGCATACCATGGAATCATCTACTGATGTTAATTTGGGTTCTGTACAGAACGTACGTTCGATTATGTTCGGAGAACGAGCGTTTGAATCCGACAACCATAACTACCACCACCATCAACAGCATCACTTTCATTAGCCTCTTCCCACGTTTCTGAAATTTTTGTATCATTGAGTGCTCAATAAAAGGAAGTAAAATGAAAAGAAAAAACTGTTAATGCCTAGGCATGAGTTGTTTTAAGGAAACACAACTACTTTTCTTACTCCAAACAGAGTTACCGATGACTCCGGCCAGTCCAAAAGCTGCTTCCTATAAATCAATCTGAATTGCACGAACAACGCAGATGATTGTCGTCGTATTTTTTTTTAGATCTGTCTTATCATGAATCTCAATACATCACCGTGGAGAAAAAACAACGTCTGGGTAGAAAATGCGAATTACACAAAATAATCCGATTTCGGATAAATCACACTCCCATTTGCTTTCATCGATTTACATGTACAAAAGACCGAAATATTATATTTGAATTCAGAGCTAGCGGGCAGACAAAGTTCTGGTCCGGAAGTTTCAAAACTCTAGACATTCACCGTTGAGGAAAGATTTTAAATGTAACCTATAACAAACGTAAAAGAAGATGACACAGAAAACAGAAAAAGATGTTGAAATGGCAAGACAATTTTTTCTGGAATAAATGTTGATGTTTTCCAATAGGCAGAGAATGTCTAATTTGCATAAGACATGAGAAATTGAGTGGTGAATGGAACAATGGGAAAAACATTTTGGGAGGTAGAACTCCCTAACCATTGACAGGCAATGGAAGTTCCTGTGTACGTACATTAAATCATGTAATAAACACTTAAAATGAAAATTCGTCAGACTTCACGGATCACGTGGGAGTTTCATGGTACGATCATGATCCATAAGTACTACGTGCATGCGTCAAGGCTCAAACCTGTGACATTAGTGTTGATCCAGTCTGTCGTTGTTTGTAAATAATTGGTAATCAACGGAACACACCATATTCTGTTCAGGTATCTGAGTAACAGTTCCTTTCGACGAAGCACATACAACAGGTAGTGTGATTGGGATTGGTTACTGAAGAATGTCTTATTGTTCATCTTTTGTGGTTGATTGTGTGAACTGGTTGTGGTACATTCAACTGGCTTGCCTGGTGAGGATTCCTCTTACTGCCTAGCAAAATACGAGATTCTTTGAATGGTTTTAACTGTTGTTTCGTGCTTGACTTAGTCCAGACATTTTGCGGTGTTGCTCTGATGCTCTCATCACGTTTGTTCCACATAATTTGACTGACGTGTGTATCAAATTTACAGAGTTTGCTTGATTTTGAGATTCCCTGCCAGAATAAATTTGTAGCTCAGTGTTTGCCAGTTCCACTGTTGGCTTTTCGCGTATCGAAATTTTCCCAAACATTTCGGTAACAGAAAATCTCGATCGATCTCAAGTCATGAAAAGGTTGGATGCATGCCAGGCTCCACGTATGTGATGTGCATCTCAGTAGATAGACTTAAATCTTAACGATAACCTCCAGGTAAAAGGTGATTCATTTTTATCTCATTGGAAAACGAGATGAATTTGAATGAGACATTTAAACTTCTCATCATATAGGGATTTCAAATTGTATTTGTTTCTGGTTTTTGCACACTAAAATCACATTTATCAAGATTGAATTTTGCCTGTTCGCCGAGCTTGGCAATTGGTTACCAAACGGTTCATTATCAACTGAGGTGACATCATTAGTGCTTGTGAAGTGGCCAGGTGAAACCATTTCGAGGGTGTATTCCATTCCCACATATTGAAGATACAGAGCTATTGTTTTCATAAAAGTCACATCCAAATGATGTGCCTTGACACATTATCTCTCTACTGTTCTCAGACGATGACTAAAATGGGTTGGTTAATCCTTAAACAAACAAGATTGTTGTGAACGGGAGAGCTTCAAAGAAGAAGAATCTTTCAACCCAAAATGTGTTCATAGATAAAAGCAGTTGGTCCCAGGGGTTAGCATAAATATCAATCATTACATACAATAGACGTTAGCGGCCCACATCACAATCCGCGCCAATACTGGTTTGTTATGGGTTATTTTCTGCCAAGAAAATAAGTTTGTCCACTGGTAAACATACAAATTGATTTTTCATTGATTGATCTGGGTAGTGTAAAACACATGCAGGACATGTGAGACGGGTTGATTAAAATTCGTTTGAGCATAGAACACAGAATTTAATGATTTTCTTTTAGTTACTGTGAGAGAACTAACAAATATCTAGGTCTGGGCATTTATTTTATTTTATTAGCCCCAAAGATTATGAGTTCTTTATTTTCCCACAACATTCCCATTCATATTATTTGGTGACGTAAACCGTAATGGAGCGCGAAAACTACTCGTCAACTGTTTGGGCCTCTTTTTGGAATTTAGCTTCAAAATCTTGTTATTCCGTTCCCCTGTACACCTTTCCAATACACATTTCATGGTTATGTGACAAGCTAACAAAGAGTAAAATCCACTTTACCTGACCGATATACAGTGACTTCTGTCCCTAGCATCTCATTGGGCTTTAATTTCTAGCAATGTGAACTAAGTAGCACAGCGATAGGCTCAAGAATTTTATGGTCGAAAGTGGATGTTAGTCTGGGAGGTTTCTTTTCCGAACCGGACGGTTTGCTAATCCAACGGCGTAAGGGTCAAAATGGCAGCACACAGTGCCGAAAAGTTTCGGCAAGACCAAAACAATTCTTTTTCTGTCATCCCACACTAGAATGTGCATCACATCAAAACAAAACAAAGATACGTAACCGTGATAAAAGACCTGAGTTTTTCCAGGTGACATCAGAAAAATTATTCTTGGTAATAAAGATAACCTATTTCCTGCAGATGAGATCACGGACTATTTGAAGAGTAAAATATTTCATTTCGCTTTCTTGCCACTTCTTGTGACGTCTAGACACATTCGTGGTAATTCCGTATTCCATTTCACGAGAGAATATTTATTGTGAACTGCTTGAGGGAATCCGTTCGACCGAAGAAAAACTCTGGTACCATGATCAGGACAATGCTTCTAGTCTACCTAATCTATCAGAAGCAGACACGAATCTGGCGATCAATTAAGCAGTTGATTGATACAATTTGCTATCCTGGAGAATATCGGTGCAATACTCAGACCAGGGATAGACTTTGCAGAGGGAAAGATAACCTTATGGAATATTGTCATTGAACAGAATGTATTTAAAAACCCAGTCAAAACGAAATGATTGGTATTTTAATTTAGTGTATGAGTTCACAACCGGTTTCTGATTGGTGGATTATATTCCATTGAAACAGGTATTGTCCATGTAAAGCAATATTGTACACCGATCCCAAATTGGGTTCAAAGAACGGATTTAAGAAATTGTCAGGTATTCGGGTTTCTAAAGATTTTATACATTCTTTGATTGTTTATCCGACAACGGCAACCAATGTGAGATTTGATCAGAACAGCCAGTTTTCTTTATCTCTTAGATCAACAGCTTAAGCAAAGTAAAACCCTGAGTGCGGAAGGTGATCATATTGTAAACTGATAAAATTAGCCCTAATTCGAAGGAAATTAAAACATCCCGTTTTAATGAATGCGAAGTTTAAAACCGGTAACTTATATTAATGCGTTTGGATTTAATTGATGATGGATTTTTTACCCGGAGGATATTTGCGATGTAGCCCCTGCTCAGTGATAATGTAGTTTGTACCTTCAACACAGCACTTTTCACTGGAGCCAGTTGTCACAATGATTTTGCTCATTGCGAAGCAAACATTGCAGCTTCTGTGTTTGACTATTTTCACCCGACGCCCATTCGGTTGTTGGCATAAATTAAAATCAAATTCACTCTGTTCTCCATTCAACACATGTTTCACCGGGATGCATTCCGCTCTAGGGATGAGTTTGCTTAAAATTAATCTCCCACACGTTTAAATTGCTAATCTCCTTTCTCGAATTTATTAAGGCTTTTGTTAGAACAGAACAAACTGAGATTGTTACACATGATTAAAGTATTCCCCGTGAGGGATTATTTTGTGAGTTTACGTACACGCGGATTATCTACATGGTTAATATTATCGAGAAAATAAATATTAGTTGAACTTTTCCCATTTAGGGGATAAAGTCCATCACCAAATGTTGTCGTAATTGAAATCATCTAGAACAGTTAACTGAAATTTAATTTGCACAAGTTCCGGACAGACTAAGAACTCGATAAATTTATAAGAAACCTAGGAAGTGAAATAATTGTAGCACTACATGTACAGTATGCGTGCTTTCAACTTAGCAAAACAAACTGACATCGGAGTTGATTTAAGTAGATTTCATTCGATCTAAAACAAAACCGACTGGGTGGTTGATTGTTGAAGACCATAAACTTCAGTTCGTTTGTCCTCACAATTTGGACGATCACGTAACCTCCTGAAGAAAAGTGTTTAGAAGCTTGTGATTAGTTGAAGTAATACTTGGCATTTGAAATGATTTGGAATGATTGTAGCTCGGGATGCGGATTTTCGTGTTGGTGAGTTCTCTCAACAGGAAGTGTTGTTCGCAGACGTTTCGTAGCACAGCTAGGCAACATAATCAGTGCCACTTCGAAGTGGTATCAACATGTGCCATTAAAGTGAGAAGATCATCAATCAATTATATATCCAGTGTGTTTGTACACACAAAAGAAATGCCATTGAAAGCCGTTTCGGAACATGTTTCCACTATTTCGTGCCATTGCCAGATCATTAAAACAAAAGTGATTTATTGCAGTAGCATGTGAAACATTAGTGTATGAAGCACAACATCCACTTGATCTCCATCAAAAGGAATCAGCGGTTCATATTCAGTTTGTCTGTGTCGTGCCAACTCGGACTAAGCGGGGTAATCAGTCCGCAAAAAGTGAACTGGTTGATACACCCGAAAAATCGATTGGTTGGTATGCCAGTTGTTTGAATTGGTTGACAAAAATGGAATAGAATTAATGGGAAAGCTCTAGTTTGGAACCGAACAGGACTGTCAAATCTCATCTCTCCCGATGGCAGTCAAAATATGCATGGTTCCCCAGGCATAAAATGGTAGCTTGGAAAACAAAGCCAGTAACCCGCCGGGTATAAATTTAGCCTCTGATAACTTGATCTGTATACCCCCTTAAGAATACGAACCGTTTGCCAGATATTGTTTTCGCAACGGTCTAAATATTTCGTACTAGTTGAACTATATAATAACTATAACCGAGTGCATATAATGACTGATCCCATTTCGAGGAAATGGCTTTTCCTTCTCTGGTGGCATGTGACATTTGTATATCAGGAGTTCGCAACCGATTTGGCGTACTTTGGAAGAGTACGAAATGTATAAAGGTACTAAGTACAAGGCGCCTATGACTACTACGAAACTGGACATGCAAAATGTGGGACGTCAGGTGTTCCTCCAATTTTACAAATACTCGATGGTATATAAAAGAAATTTGTGCTATATCATCGTATCGGTGTTCTCAAGCGCGCTTTAAAACTCTCCAGTGTCTGGTTTGCCTGTCAACCCATGGACACTAACCTCATTTTGCGGGCAAACAATCCTTGTGCCAAACCGCTGAAAAACGCGTCAACACTCCAGCATACTGTTTACACAACCGTCACGTATGAGCTTTTTCTCATTTGAAAATAACACATCTATAAATAGCCGAATGCTCAATTTTTAAATCTTATTCATGTAAAGTTTACAAGATAACATGGAGTTGTATTCTAATATGTGAGAATTATGCTCTTAAGTGTCTTCTTGGCAACAAACCCTCGAAACACCCTTATTCAGATCCTTGTATCATATAGTTCGCATATGCTTGTCTTGCATTTCGAATCGCTTTTCGAAGCAAATTTTTGAACCACCCATATCACAAGAGGCTTTTGATTTATTTACAACTCATCACACTAGTCAACCGTCTCTATCAGAGTTTTGCCTTCCAAAGATAAACTAATTTCCAAGTCTGTGAAATTCTTCGTGTTTTTAAGTGCAACGCTGAAGTTCATTCCTTCCATGTCATTACATCTAAGCATTTGTTTCATGTATCTCAAACTTCAGCTTCAAATTGGCCCAGATTTTGGGCACTGCATCCACTTTGGTCGGTATCTGTACGCTTTTGCTTCCTCTACTCAGTTCAGCCGCAAGGATCTCGGTACATGATCCATCTATCTTCATGCATGCTCAGTCTTTCCGGGTGTCTAACCAAATCTGACACTAAATTCACTCTAGCTAACTTATAGGCAACGTGTTTTTGGTATTCCGGCTTTTGGTTGTTGTTGTTGTTGTTGTTGTTGTTGTTGTTGTTGTTGTTGTTGTTGTTTTAGCCCCCTTATTAGACTGGGTTTGTTATGCGGCAGCTCTTTAGGCAACTTCCTATTACATCAGTCACTCCTAGTGACTTGATTTTTATTTCAAACCATTCTTCAATTTCACTCATCTAAATCCTCACCTTCATATAAGCGAGAACAATCAATTCATAAAGAAATTGTTTGTTTATGGAACGACCGTTATTTTTAATTATCGTGAGAGTGGCATGCTTTATCAGCTCCTAATACTATCAATTTCAAATAAAGTCTTCTCACGCTTCGTTGTAATGCTGGGTGTATTACCATTTTCGTCAAAGATCAGCTTTGCGTGTAATGTTGTCGGACCACATGCCACCCAGTATCTATTTGATGTTTATTGAACCAAGAAAGACAGTATCTGAGCTAGAATAATTCGACAGGTTCGATCAGCGCTCGCGTAAGCTGGTTCGCATAGTGGAATCATAACACATGACTTCAATGGACAGGGGGATTGTCCAAAGTCCAAACCCCGTTTGAGCCCGTTAGGGGTGCATTGGTACGCACCAACGATGACCTCTGACAAAACTGAACCTGCAGTGTGTCACTTATCGGGTATCAAGTTTTTGATTTTTACACACAATTTCACCATATTTGTTTCTTTTGAAACCACATTATTATCAATTTCAGTCTTTTGACCTAAAAGTCCTGGTTTGGGTCCCGTGCCAGAAGCGCACTCCGTAGTTGAACCAAAAAATCATTGGCCTATACTCTAGTAGAATAAGCGAATCAACGGATTCACTTCGTTCTATGGAGATCTTTTACCTTCTTCTTCAATTATCACTGAGAACAAATAACTCATTTGCGTCCTAGTGTGCAAAAAGAAAACACCCTCATTATTAATTTCAGATGGGGTTAGTGCTTATAGTGAATGGGATATTTCTGTTTGAAACCCAGTGGAATGAGACGATTGATCACCTATAGTTAAGACACCCGTTACTGTTACCTATTGGCTGGCACATGCAACCGAGTGGTTGAGATCGAACTCTCAGAAATACAACAGAACAAATAGCATTCCACGTGGAATTTATTTGGTTTATCTCATTGTACTACGTTTGATCCGATCAAAGTATTCAGCCTCTTAAAGATGAAAATCGTTATATATACGTTGTAAATGTTATCACCCGCGGCTGAAACATGAAACAAACTGGGATTGCATGCATTTTGATAACGTGAAAGCCCCGAAATGGGTGTTTGTTTACCTGTGGTAGGCCATGGCTCATGGTGATCTCACACGGATCTCCAGTCCACAATGGAACGTAAGGTGGCTTCGTTTTCCGAGGTCACAATTAACTCACTCAAGCAGATTGAGCTGGAGCTAATGCAATAGGGCGCACCGAGTATATACCTTGCCAACCGTTTATTGAAAAGAGATCGAAACATCCCTCCTGAAACAAATTAACTCAAAATACAACATGGGCGATCATATGCATATAAATGTAGTGACAAAATACAACGATCACCATATATTGTGGCAAAAGCTTCATACTTACAGTGATCGAGGACTTCTACTTGACTGAATTAAGGGATTACTTCGGCAACGTACCGTATCGATTAGAGTTAATGGTTCTCTGTTGGGACAGATTGAGGCTGTTCCGGGAGTTCCACAAGGATCCGTACTCGGTCCGTTCCTTTTGCTAGCGTTCATAAACGACCTACCAGATGTCCTCGGAGAAAAGGCGTTATTATTCGCTGATGACGCCGAAACATGGAGGACGGTATAATGTCCTGAAGATTAATAAACCTTGATGGAAACTCTAGACGTGGCTTACCGATAGTCTATCACTATTGACATCGAATTTCACGTTGATAAAGGCAAGGTTGTATCGCTGCACCACAGGGGTCGCCTTCCATATTTACTTAGAACTCAGCCATTACGGCGTTCTCCAAACGAGAAAGACCCAGGAGTAATCATTTGTGAGGATCTAGCATGTTCCACACATTGCGGCAAAGCTTCGTTAAAGGCCATAAAGCACGTTCGCTTGCTGAAAGGTGTTTCTGATCATTCGAAGCAGACCAACTGCCTCTTTTTACTATCTGCATACATTAGACCACACACCGAGTATGCTATACAGGCTTCGAATCCATGGCTGATTCGCGAACAAAAGGCACTCGAACGCCCGCAGAGAGCAGCATCCAAAATGGTCAAAGGGTTACAATCTAAGACCTACGGTGAAAGCTTGCGAGTTATCTGATTCTATTCGTCTGAATACCGTCGAATACGGTGAGACATGATCCTCGTATATCAAATAATACATCAAACTGATCACCCGTGTAGTACTCGACTAACACTATCTAGAAATGGTAACCTCTGAGGACATTCGTTTAAACTTTTGTTTCAAAAGAGTCGGCTAGACTGCGGGCGTCATTCTTTCAGTCTCAGAATTTGTGATGCCTGGAACTCTCTTCCACCTCGATTTGTTTGTGCACCAAACACCGATTCATTCAAGTCCTGGATGGACTAAGCATTGAAATACCTAACTTTCCATCACCCGTGAGTTAACGGCATAATTTGTTATTTAATTGTACTACCAACCGAACCCAGTTGGTACAGGTCCTATGAAATTCAATAAGTATCAGCATTGTAAAATACCCATAATAAAAGTTCGAGTTTTAAAATTTGAATCCTCACTCTGTGAATAATACACGAACTCATGCACTAGATCAACAACTGCTCAATTTGTCATCACGACAGCTCAAAGTGCTACAACTTGGCGATGCTGGGCGTCACGACCTAATCGGGGATAAAAGTCCCAGTCACTAATTTCTTCCGATCGAAACTACTCCTAGAGAAGCCACCAGGAAAGCATTGATTTGCAAACAGCGGTACGATTTCCGCATTTTCCAAATGTGAAGCATTCAGTGGGCCCGGCTGGACTCAAAGTCAGTCGTAGAGGCCGAGTGCCCTTGTGTAGGAATGAACATCATTCAACATTCGGCATTTGAAGCCAAGAACTTCGATCTGCCAAAAACAATATAACTTTACTGGTAACTTCATGTTCTGACCCGTTTTGTTGGGTCGTAATAGCTATCGCAAATGAACTTTTGCGAATACTTAAATTAATCACAAGTACCAAGATCACACGATGTGTTGCATTCAATTATTTTTTGATAATTTCATCAAAGGTCCAATCTGTGTAGGAATTACTATCTATGCCTTATTCCCTTCGGAATATGGTAGCCGCTGGAACCTGTATTCAGCTCGCTTCTCCGTGTGTGTTTACGTTGCAATAAGTCTATCACTTATCGAACCACACATCGAACTGTAAGTACACACGTTGTGAACTGACTATCAAAAAGTGGCAATCATGATATTTCTCACCCTCATGGCAAAATTGATGAACAGTAGTGGAATGATATATTTTGTGATGGGGTTATCTTTCGGCAGATTATGCCTAACAGTCTAATGATTATTTTTGTGTACCAGCTTTACGGGTACTCGCTATGCGTAAGTTACATGTCACTTTTGGCAACGTGTTTGTATTGAAACTTAAAATAAGGAAAACAGCACAACTAGCGTGCGTACGTGCAACTAACAGACAAAACCCATTTCCTCCTCCTAATGTAGAATAACTTCGTGTCACGTGAATCCATTTCGGATATTGGTGCAACAGCTGACCACTTCATTGGTCATGTTCTTCTGACACTTGTAGTCAAATTTCAGAACAGCGTGCTCACAGTGGTTCACTAGTCACATGCATAGAAATGCAATTACAATGGAATTCGTAATACTATTAGAGAAGCAGTAAATTATCAGTGGCTGTCTTAAATATCTCACAGTTGACAACTAGCCACGATAGAATGTCACGTAAAATGTAGCATTGGATGCATCGTGTTGTGGAAAAATATCATCTACGTATCAGAATTCAACTATGCGAACTCCTTCATCAATTTGTAGTCTCCTAAGTACAAATAAATGTTTTGGTGTATTGCATTGACGAATATTGAGTAACTATTCATAAAAGAGGTCACAGTCTTTGCAAGGGCTACAGGGATAACTGTAGATAGATGAACGGATGGTGGTGACCGGGTTCGGAGCCCAGATATCCTGGTCATTATTTTGATGACCTGATGACCACTTACATCAAGCACATGATGCACCTTATCCCAAACGTGGACGCTTCCGGATATATTGACTTTCAGTTCATCTTGAGAGCAAATTTTCTAGCAATTCAGACAATGCGTAACGTCTTAATCTCACCTATTTGTGCACTGGTAAAAGATTAGTCAGTGTGGCTGGACTAGTGGATGGTACACTGCTCGAAGTTTAACCGAGTCTTGTGAATCCCTCAGGCAGATTATTATTGTTTATCGATGTCTTGACATAAGCAGTCAAAAAATGGGCAGCGTATGAGCGGGAACCCGTTACCTGGATAAGTGAAGGGTTGCAGCTGTCACGGATTTAAAGTGTTTAGGTTAGTAAGCTTACTTCAGAATGTCCTATTACTGACCCATCAATTACCGCAAGTCAAAAAAATAATAATTTGTGACAATTAATTCTCTTCCGATTGAATTACTTTGATGTTTGGTGATGGAATATACATATAGATATACATATATAGTACATGGTCACGGATTCAAATACCCAGTAAGGTCAATGGATTCAAAATGATATCAAAGCAATAATAAAATCTATTGCAGTCTATGAGTGGTTGATAACCGGGAAATACAGTGCTCCTTTCACATTCCTCAATCATTCAGAAACGAGTGCGAAGTGCAACTGACGAAGCACTTATATTTGGAAACGGTTGAATATTCTACAAGCGCTAGAGATGAAGTATCATTTCAGAATGGAAATGCATATGATAACCGACAAAGAGCACTAGACAAAGGTTTCGTCCGATTTGGGACTCGTGGTTATCGCAAGCATTTCCATCGCATGTAAATGCATGAACCTGTGTGAAGTTAACGATCTCCCAAGGAGTGAAACCCACACCCAAGGCCATCAAGAGTGCCTGGTGCCTCTTAACAATCGAATGGGCTCATCCAAGCTTGCTACTCCAAAATTAGTGCAGAATAGTACCAATAAATCTGAGTTGAAACACCAAGAAGAAACGCACTGTTCACAGGAAGCGAAGCGGCCATCTGAATTAACACCAGCTGTCAAATTCTGTACAGCCAAAACCGGCCTCATACTGCACCCGTGCTCTTGTGGGACGTGGCCAGTGCAAACGATTTCGGCAAACGATTCACCAACGTAATCCCNTAATCCCACAGATATGTGAATTGCATTCAATTTGCGACAGTTTGCTTCCCATCAATTAGGAGTTCAATATAACGTGTCCTGCTATCTTCTACGCTATCACTGCGGAGGGCCCATAGTTCTCGCTTCCTTCTGTCACTTCAAAGATAATTTACCACAAGGCATCAACATGTCACCGGAAAAATGCAAAAACCTAGATCAAACATGTGCAATGTCAGCATATCTTGTTGGTTCAAACTTTTTATCAGATGACTAATTGAAGTTAATACTTATTTTCTATCGTATATCGATCACCTCTTTGAAACTTATTGTAATATTCTCCTGGCTGTTGCTGTTCTTTCTATTAGTCGGGTTTACTGACTCAAAGACGAGGTATCATTGTGTGATCGTTGCATGAATAGAACAAATTATGCCAAGAAATACAATGGTCTTCGATACAAACTTTTAAGCAACAGATGAATGTGTGTGTGATCGTTTCGCCCAACTCCTTTTGTTCCCGTCCACTCACCTTCTGGTCTTTGTGTTCGCTAAGTGAGGATGTTTGCTCCGGTTCTACAAACTGACCATGTATTTTGCAAATTAATGATCATCTGAAAGGACGACAGGGCGGGGTACATTGTCATTATCCCACGGAACGATTTCAAGGGAATTTTCATTATCTCATCCACAAGCGTTTTTTTTATAACAAGAGATAGATTTTACCTCAGTCATTCCTGCTCATTTGTATTGCGTTGTTTTTCATTAGGATTGAACGAGCACTTAGTACTAAACCGGTCCCCAGATTCATTGAATAACCGAAAACCCTGAGAGCTCTTTAATCTCCTCACCCTTCAGAATGCGTGACTTCGTCCATAGTTAACCCCATTGGAATTCAATAATTTTAGGGATTCGTATAACAGTTCGCTTAAACCAATCAGTCATATCCTTCGTCAAATTAAACGAACAGTCTACACTGTTCAGTACATGAAAATGTATTCATCGCGGTAACTGAAAACCCTCTCAGCTACTGATATTTCGTGTATCAACTTGATTAGCACAAATATTGTGATATTATGGAACGGTTGGCTTACTTTTGCATTCATCAGAATGTCCGTAAACATTTCACAGAAAAAGTTCTACACACCTCCATTGAGCAGTGTTTATGCAAATGATGGGAGCAACCGGTAACAATTACATAATCCCATAAATTGAGATTCAATAGAAAAGTGTCAGGTATTGAATTTATCACGTAAGTGAACTTCATTTTGAAATCGATTTTCGTCGTATGAATGCTCTCTTGAAAATCCGAAAATTATTCTGCAGTCAATCGATACCGTTGTATATTTATCGGATCAAATACCGAATACTGGTTTGATCGGCCACGCTTCATCCATCTCATGTCGTTTGTGCACCCACTATTGAATCTTTCAAGCAGAGACTCGACAAAACCTTGGTACACCTCACATTCGTACACTAAAGGCAAACGGGATTCACTGTAGCCTACATTCTCTATCTCCTACCCGGATCCCTATGTGACTCCTTTTTTGATGTGTAACGATTCATCTATGTAAACATCCTATGGGACAAGAGAAGCACCAGCTTGTAAGCTATTCCCATAATAAAACTTTGACTTTGAGTTTGACAATAGGACTCAAACTCCATTCCAAGTTCGGGTTTCCTCCAAACAAAAAGTATTTTTGTCTTGCCAGTTACGTTCACAAGTCTATTACCAAAATGAGCGCAGTTGCAGTTCACGGAACAGGCATGTAGACTCTAAAATGCTTCATTTTCCCTGTTGAGCTGTCTCGCTCTTGTGGCCAACTTACGCATAATAAACAGATAATCATTTCTAACCATTAAATTCTGTATATAAAATTTGCTTTACATTTACAAAATACAAACAGGAAATGAGTGGGTTGTTTTACTTCTACTCAAACCTCCTCAAAGTGCATCATTCACGCTCAGTTTTGTTATATTCTGTTGCACATCACCATGGAGACATGCATTCCTGCTGAACAGTGGTTGATCCGGTGATTGTGACACGGTATGACAATACATTCCGATTGTTGTATAACGTTTACCGTCATGCAGCAACCCGATGCATAGACGCACACACACAGGCACACACGCACGTGCGACAACCCAGAGCAAGATTTGTATGCGCTCTCACAGCCCAGTCCATTCGGGGCATGTATGAAAAGCAGCAGGGAAAAAATGTTTGAATTTTCGGGTTGTGCGGAAAACGTGAGAGTTTTCGCAGAAGAATGTTTCTCCAAAGCAGCTCTGTAAGTTTAGAAAATTTTACGTATATATATATATATATATATATATATATATATATATATATATATATATATATA
>UZAN01042006.1:13317-25965 GCA_900618425.1 Echinostoma caproni
TTGTTTGTTATTATTTGGAAAAAAATTTAGTCTAGTACAAATACTGTTGCTTATACGAACATACAAGTGTTTCACAGGGACCTGTTGCTTCAGTTTCGATTAGACCTGTAAGTACCAAAGAAAACCAAAAACAGAGAACAAGACGGAACCAATTTTTTGTACTGTTGTAAGTGCTTTATTTACTTCAAAACCGAAGGAAGTTCTCAAATAAAGCCATGACGGTAATCTTATCACGCGAACATTTAGTAAGCCGTGAAACCGATGCGGGTTGGACCGATTGGCGTTAAAAAGATTATGCCCGTATTTGATCCTCCTAATCAACTTAATCGTTAGACAAACTTTCATTGAGTGGCTTCGGTGCATCGTTTGAAGTTGCCGTCTGCTTTGTATGCACACGGTATCCACTTCATGCAATCAGAAGATTCTGCAATGAACATAACATGTGACTCAATGGAAAAAATCATTGGAAGTGCATCACTTAATTTATCTGTCTGCGCCCTCTCGCAACCGGAAATCAGGTTTAACTTGACGATCTAACTGAATCTCTTTGTAGCCGAGTAAAACAAACAATATGGACTCACCAAAAACGATACAGTCAATGTATCTGACAGTTGCATCACTGCTCCATCGTTGGCATACTTTGCGCGATAGTTTGGAACAGAAAAAAGAGTGATCAACTCGGTCGAATCGGAGAACAACTCGTAGCCATCCATTACAACTTGTTTCGCATGGCAAATCGCTTTGATCTTGAATGCCTCCAGAAAAGATTTGATGGCTTCCTTCCCGTACAAATGGCCTCGTTCCATTGAAATCCAACCGGGATCATGAGGGTTTGTTTTCGAGTAGAGCAGGTCACCGACAATACCTTTTTCTGAAATAATTATCGACCGAAAGAATAACTCATCATCATCATCATCATCATCCTACAGCGAAAAGCAGTGAAGCAAAATTCACCGATCGCTGCCAAACGCGCAATGCAGACAAGGTTAGTGGTAACATTTAAGGTGGACAGGGGTCAAATCTATTTTGAGGGAAAGGGAGGAAGGTGAACCTCTCTGTGTAAGTAAGTGAATAATTAACTCAATTACGAGAAAGTTCTCGAGCTTATCAGCGAATAACGTATAGTCGGAAATGAATTCACAGTGAGGGAAAATATCAACAGGTTATTTGTGAATGCTACCTTTTTCGTTAAGGGTTGAGGCCAATGCAAATTCAGAATTATAACCATATACAAAATTCAATACCAGAGAGAAATTTTTAAAGGTGCATGTTCTGAAAAGTCACCTGATGAAACGGCATTGAACCGCGGACTACAGCATGTGACGATTAGAGAGGACGCTAACTCTTGGTGAGTATTCTCTTGTAGGGCTTTAGAATCGTAGGAAATGAACTGGTGAGGAAAAACGCACACAGTAATCATGCCAGACTTACAAGATAATAGGGATGTAATGTCTGCAATCTATTGTGATTTTTATTTTCCCCTCATATTTTTCATTACATAGGACGATGAATCCGGAGAACAGAAGGACAACTTGCAAGTCGATGCATTATGGAAATGCGGAAAAATGGAATAAGACACATCAGATTGCACTACAAAAAGGAAGATAACACTCCGAGATATCTGAATAAAAGAAGAAGAATGGACTCTTGTTATTCATTACCGAACTGCCAGTGATTCAAAACTACCGTCAAGAATTTTCCATTTAAGATCCTAAATAATCCTTAACACTGTTGTCTGTAATAATCATAAACATGTAGGAAACATCGTCCTGCTCAATTTTATCGATGTCTGGTAAAAGTTCGACAGAACAGAGAGAAGTCGATTACTCCGAGAGGTTAACATTTCTTTTAATCTCCTCAATCGCTACAACGTAAAACAAAGTATTTATTCGAGGTGTTGATCAATATAGTGATGCTACGGATAGTCGGGGGTGAGTGGGTGGGAGCAATCACTTCAAGAATCAGATTGCGTTAGAAACTACGCTGTACACAAAAATGGATTACGTAACATCACTTCACTGAAAGCCAAGAGCACAATATTTATGTTTATTTCCCCCTGCACAGCATCGAGTGATACCGCGTACATAAGGACTTCGTCTGGCCAACGAAAAGCAGAGCGAGCCGCCCAATTCTGTCTCACATGTATTCTATCAGTGCACCTGCAGTTGCGAAGACACTTAAGCCGATAGAAAGAATCAGACCATTACAATGAATGTCCGAACACATTCCCAATAGTGGTTACAGTCAATGACGCAGCACACTCTCAGAGGTCAATATGATAAGAGTAATCAGGGGGCAGCAATCGTAAAACATCTCATCACAACCGAAGACATCGTTGGCCCACTTTTGTCGTTATTATGTAACATAAATATTGTGCTCTTGGCTTTCAGTGAAGTGATGTTACGTAATTCATTTTTGTGTACAGCGAAGTTGCTACGCGATTAGTCAAATTACTATGGGACTGATCCCCTCCCCCGACTATTTTCCGTAATCAAAACTTTCTTGTATAAATGGCTGATTGCATACTACCAGATTCTTTCACGTTTTAGCGACTGTGGAGATTAAACTAAATGTAAACGTTTCAGAGTGTTTATCCTCTCGCTGTTCTCATAGATTGGATAAAGGGGATACAGTATCCAAAGAGTTCGACGGTCAAAAACTTGGAATTCACTTGATTGCATTCGAACAAAGCAGTTTTTAACTAACTATTCAACATAGCAAAACTTGCCTGTATATGGAGTTTGCAGTGGTCGTGGAATTTGTTCTATTTCGTCTAAACTTTGAATATCACTTGGAGGACCTACAAACAGAAACAAAGTAGACAGTAGATCATCGGAATTGGGCAAGGAACAAGTGGTAAAATTTATTTTTACCATTAGGTCTTGAGTGGCTCAACAAAATAAACCTTTAAGGATATTACTAAAACTAATGTCTCGTTTTACAAATCATATTGCTGTTCGTCCTTAGGGACCACTAAATCCATCACTATTATCACCACTCCCTTGGAACTACGTTTTTTGTACGTTGCGACAAAACTTAAAAGACCAGCAACCTGTATCCCGATTAGAAATAAGGCTAAATGTTTAGGCTGATCATGCCAAATCACAAGCTCCCGGTTTCAGCCACCAGAAAACTCTTGTGTTCTCATCCAGCAATAACTTTCGGTGACCCCTTCGTCTAAATAGGTCAATTTCCTGTCCACCTTACATACTGCCACTAACCTTGTATCATTGTGTGTTTGGCACCGATCAGTAAAGTTGGCTTCACTATATTTCGCTGCACGTTGATGATGATGATGGTGATGGTGATGATGATGATGATGATGATGACGATGATGATGATAATAATAATTTTCCCATACCTCAAAACAAGCCCATTTTCTAAAACCCTTAAGTATCCTCACTTCATGTGTGCACTGCTAAGTCACCAGAACTAAACAACTTTCGTCTATTATCTCTAGCTGTATTGTGATGCTGACGCTGATTGCTGACATAAACTATAAATAACCATTGTCGAACTGAACTCGCTCTTGGGTATTGGTCAGTGTGTCAATCAAATGCGGTTCTTACTGTAAGAGTTATTCAAGTTCATTGACACTATTATAGTATGGATATATCATTAAAGAAACTAGAAACGATTTCACTATTCTCAATTTGAATAATACTCAGTCCGACAAGGTAGTCATAAAAATGCGGCCTGGTCTGAAATGCTATATCCACTAAAATCAACGGGCTGGGTCAGACAGACAGACAGACTGACTGAAACTGATATGTTTATCAGCCTGAGACAGAAGAAAGACTACAAAACTTTTAATTAAATTAAATTGACAATCAGTATGATGATTGAAAAGAATCACAGTCTGAGTTTTTTTTACTGTAAATGTACAGTCTATCTGCTGCTATGTTGCACCAATGCGGGGTCGCATTTTTTTAATGTTCCCACTTTTCCGCAAACCTACACCAACCGTAGTCGTAAACACATAGGTCCTGATTACGCAGTGTCACACTTCCTGATACTTTCTCACTTGGTCGCTGACTGATGCACCAATTTACCAGCAGGCAATGTTCAATTCAACTAATGACGTCTCACCTATTGTGACGCACACATGAAGCAATTCACCACTTGAAAGACCCTTGTGAACAAGGCACATAGTTGTCAGCGGTCCAAGACGCCAAAATGTGCAAGCGCTAGTGCGATCACTTGAGATTTCACGGAGACTGTTGTCAATGTGATATCCAATCGAACGATTATGGGAGATTTTATCAACGGTGGACCATTTCAGGAAAGATGCCACGTGAAAACCAGCGAAAATGTCACAGCAGTTAATGATCTGACTTTAGCATGTTTTGCTGCTGGCTCGTGTGGGAAATGCATAGCGAGTTTCCCATGGTGGGGAGAATCGTTTGAAAGGTGATTGAATTGCACAAAAATGTATGTTGGTAACTTCAAGGATTCCAAAGGTTGCTGCCGCTCTTGATCAGACAGATATAGTATTCAGTCCTACAAAGTAACTAACAAAGTTTGACAGTACTATATAGTGCGGTGGACGAATTTCGAGCCGGTTAGTCGTAGTTGATCCGTGGATATGACGACTAATGTTTTCAGTGCTGCTGAAAATGCTTCATATTACACGCAGCATCTAGAAAGAAAGTTTGAAAGAATAAACAGTTTTCGAACCCTAGAAATTCAAAGAAATAGTCATTGTATTGCTTTTTTTGAGCGTGACTGGAGAACAGTTATCACTGCTGTGTTATTCCAAATTTGACTGTGTGATATCAACCGCAAGAGCGTTTTTCAAGGACTTCCTAGCTTGTTGATTATGAATAACTCCCCATGTCATAACAACGCTGCAGCATTCTCAAATGTAAAATTGGCATGGCTGCCTCTAAACTGTTCTTAAATGTTACAATCAGTGGACCAGGGCATGGTTTACAAACTTTACAATTTACGAATGTTCGTTCTGTAAATATCTACTGAAATATATTTTATCTTTTGTAGATGAACAATCTCATGACCATGAATCTGGTCAAACAAGCTTGGATATCTGTTCATCCGCATGTACTGACCAACGTTTTCATTTAAGTTAGGTTCAAACCCAACTTGAACCAATTAGAAATGCAGCCGCTAAAGGATTAATGCCATGGGATCGAAGATTTTACACCGTGGGTATCTATTGATGAGCATCGTCTTGGGGAATAAGTGGCTTATTTATAATTTGGTGTTGAAGAAGTGTCACTAGTTGAAAATATTGTATCATATATCAGTCTTAGTCTTCAGATAAACGAACGAATCTAAGCATCACAAAAAAGAACGTGAATGTGAATTAGTGAACGCATCGAAAATTATCTCAATCAGATAAGCACAAAAGTTACTGGGTCAATTCAAGTTGTTTGTCTCGGATTTCAGGTGAATTACGGGGATCCTGTAATTGATGTAGAGAGCGCATTGGTTGATTTCCCGCGGGAAGCCAAACTAAGTCAATCGACAATTTATGATTTTGCTGCAAATAAATCTTGTTACTCTACACAGGTTTCTTTTGCAATACTGAGGGGACAATGGCGTGTTTTTATCCAGCTTTTGTTGTCATAACTGTTAGCCGCAAGATTAGTCTCGCTGACTGGAATGAAATTTGGTTGATCCATGTGCCGTGTCACACTGACGCTGCTGTGCAAACAAGTGAACGATAATCGCGGTTGTCCTAGCTGGTAAGCGGGGTATTCTGTGGGGCCTTAGGTCTCCAGTCGGTCGATAACCGCAGTCGCACTGACGGGCCTGTGCGAGTAGATGAACGATAATCACTTAGACAGGTCACTCGTCAAGGATCATCGTAACTTGGATCTAACGCGCTCACTGCTGTGTTTGAGCGATGCACTTCTACTTTGTGAATCATGCATTGAGGTCATGAGGTCACGACAAATAAAGGCGGCACTGAGGCTCACCAATGCTGGCCATGATAAATTTATTAATCGATTTCTATATTCACCAGCAACGACAAAAAATGGCCAAACGAACGAATGGATATTTACAGAAAATATGGCATTTTCCGCTAGAAAAGCGTGGAAAGATTGCATGCCGGACAATGGGAGCTTGGAATATTGAAAAGAAGAAGAAAAGATGTATAAACCAGTAACAGACGTTTCACTTGTTTTCGATTAAGTGGGTTCTCTTGAATGTGGTTTTCCAAACGAATTAAGTATTAACTCACGTACACACGATCTCTCCTGAGTCGTTAACTATGCGCTTAATTCTGTGACGTCATTATAGCCAAAACCGTTTTCGATCATGGCAGACCCCATGAACTACAATTGAGGATCACCCTTACATTGGAACCAAATGGGACAATATTTAGCATTGAAATTCGGTACTTGAGTTAGAAACCTATCCTAAAGGAAAGGTAAGTGGTTTCAGGATAAATGCCAAACTGAAACTGAAAGACAACATCATTCTGAATGCAGATATCTGGGGTCTAGCTGAGACTTGATAAAAGATTGAAAGACCTTCGATACTGTCGATTTGGATTGCGCTTTAACTAAACAACACGATAAATAATGGGACCAAGTAGCAGAATTAACGTAATTTTTATCGATCGCGTTTAAGTTGACAAATACAAATATCCCAAGTGATTTTTCATACAAATTAAAGGCATACACTATTGACCGACCATTTCACAGTTTCTGGAATCTATTCACGTTGAATCTCTGAAGGGGTGATCGACTGCACCATGAACCATAAATCAAGTCGCTCGAATTGAGTGTACGGTAAACAACACACGAACCGGATGTCATAAGCATTTGACAACCGAATTTTGATTTTCCGTAAATTTTATACCTTTGTTCGATAAACCTCGGTGGAGTACTATCAGAGAAGGAGTCGCCTAACTGTTGGTTTCAATCGTTAGTAGGCAATAGATAGCCTGAAAAAATGTGAAGCCTAAGATAAATGATAAATCAATGAAATTTAATGTATTCAGATTATCTCTGTCTTTTTTACAACTGTGATCATTCCGAGAATGTCAAGGGGAGTGGAAGTGATAACTTAAAATAGTGGTTGTGAGGATTAACCACATCATCCACCGGGCGACGGATGTCTTCTACGCGAAAATTCAAGGTCTCACGATCGTAAAGCAGAACTAATCGTACAGTGGTGCGGTATACACTACTTTTCAACGTCACGTCGGCTCCATAGTCCTGCATACGCTGCTCGAATCTACCTTCGGCGTTGGTCACGCAGCTACCCAAGTACGAGAAGCAGTCAACTTCAGCTAATTATTGATCGTCTAGTTTCAAAACAGGACTCAACGACACCCAGTACTGCAGTATCATTTTGTACTTTGAAGGTGCAAAGCGCCTGCCGGTCGGAGAAGCAGAACTTGCTAGGTTATCAGAAAATAAGTTTAGTCAGTTAAATTGTCGGACGATGGCATACTTAAACAATGACATAAAACAAATAAGCAGCAGACTCACCACCGTAACAACAGAATAGCCGATCATTTACCAACGCGGCCAGTGGGAGACAGTCGAACAGGTCCAGCAAGACAGGCCATACTTCAGCCACTCCTCGAAGTTTGCCTGAAAAAGAGAAAACGTATATAAATGCGTTTTATTTGAGGGAGCTCGACAAAGGTCTTGTTGTGGCGTACAAATGACTGATACGTTTTTCGCGCTTGCTTCTGGCCGGATTGATCGATTGACAGATACTGTCAGCTTATTCACACGCATGCACACAAGCCAAGCGGATTGACTCAATTGCAATATAGATCGGCTCCAGTCAATGGGATATTTGTATTGAACTGTTCTCACCGATTGATTCACTGACTGTTTGAATGCCCACTGGACGATACGCACCTTGTGTAACGCTTGAGCCAGTTGTCGGCCTGCCTGCCAGCCTTCCTACGTGNCGTGTTGCCCGTTCCTGCTTGCTCAACGGTCTATGGACCGGCTACATATGTGCTGTCCACAATCAACTTACTGATTGATTTATGCGTGCTTATCTACCTACTTAACCTGAGGCAAAAAAGTCATCAAAAGCTTTTTTACGTTGTTTCGGATCACGAGATAATCATTTGTTGTTTACGATATAAATGTGTACAAGAACACATATATAAACGAACGGGTACAAGCAGAACACTGACACTTCACAAGCACTGATGATGTCAACTCGGCTGATAATGAAACGTTTGCAAGCAAATTGCCAAGCTCGGGGAACAAGCGCAATGGAATTCAGTTCACCCGAGCTACGAGAACCAATTTTCAATATTTTGTCAACATACGACAACATCATTTGCATACTTCAAGATCTTGGCTGGTGGGATTGAGGGTAAGTCTCTGATGAAAGTTGAAAATATGAAGGGAGAGAGCACAGCACCCTGAAGGACTCCAGAATTATTCACTAACCGTTTTGAAATAGTGCCGTTTGTTTGAGAATCGCCGGAGTTAGACATGTGTGAAAATGTGTGTAAATACATATTCAAGACTTCGAGAGCAGAAGACTTGAATATCTATTTACATACCTTTTCACACACGTCTAACTCCGAACAGTGTGTCAAACAAATCATGGCACAATAACCTTTATCAAAAGGAAGAAATACGCTCCATGATTCGCATGTGAGCGCAATAATGCCGGGTCTTGAATAGATCCTCATGGTTTCTCAATTCTAACTAACTTTCCCAAAGATCGAATCATTCACCAGAAACGTATTAAACTTGGTCGACACCGAAATTCTATGGTGGTTAAGAAGCCAATGTTTTGAATGCTGATTTGCGACATTTGTCTTCGATGGCTTTTTACAGCCGCAGATCCAATCATACATGAAAGAGTAGAGGCCAGACAAAGCTCGGTCTCACAAAGCCAGCTACTTGAGCACCTATTGGCTTCCTTATTCTATCCCCCTGGAGAGGTCACTCCAGCAAATAAACACGGTGAGGGCACTTTTCCGATCAAAAAACCCCGCTAGATGTACGTAGGAGCGGGGTACTTGAGGCTTCCTCTCGACAGCGGGAAAAGCCTTCGCACTTCATTGGACAGCTACCATCCGCCTCCGAAAGGGTCAGTATGGTCGGGGGTAGGTGTCTAGGGCTGCGGCTGGTCACCCTACCCTTGCAACTCGCGAAATGCTTTCATACTGCCAAGCGTCTCGAATAGCCTCTGATGAAGAAGCCCTACCCACTGCCTTCTCGTGGCGAAGGTGTTTTCCCACCAAAGTGAGAGGACGAAAAGCCGACATCCGGGCTATAACCGGGTTGGTGGACCACTGGCAGTTCATCTAGGGGAGTTGGCCAAAAACCCTGATTCTAAACTAACCAAAAGAATGCGTACGAACCACACCCACACCTTCCTGGTTGTGGCAATGGTCACCGGCTCAACTGGGCATCGAGGTGTATTAGGCACCTTGGACGTTTCACCCCGTCCGAAGAGCGTATGATACGCTAAACTGGACACCGGCTCCAATAGACTGCGTTTTCACATCACTCCGCTGCCTTGCGGGTTAGGTTTTGGCTAGCCAAAAACTCAGGTTAAGGATTCCTCAAGAAAATTCACCTGTCTTGGAGTGGGCAACCTGACAGCATTCAGCCCACAAGCCAATCATGGTACGGTTTTCTTTTTTATAAAGATTACCCGCCCAAGCTGGGCAGGCCCCCAGCCAATAAGATAAGGTCCCATTCCCGGTCCACTTGTCTCATTGGGTGCATGAGGCCAAGGGCTGACCCGGAAAAGCGGACCGATAATCAACGTACTAGCGAACAACACACTTAACCAAAACCCGAACGCCATGCGTGATGGGTCTCTAGAAGCTCCCACACAGGTGCTTCGTTCACGCTCCCGCGTTGGATTTACGAACCACTGCCTTGCGGGTCAGACTTTTGGGTTAAAGGCACCAGTTAGGGTTCCAAAAGAAAAACCCCTTAGTCAGTGTGGGCTGCCGCGAAGTATGCCGTGCCCCAAAGTCTTAGGCACCTATTTGGAAAACTATCCTTCCCATTATATGATTATAAGCCTGAAGAACTTTGTATGATAGAAACACTAAATTTGGTAATTCATCCCAAGAAGAAATGCTTCGTGGGGTTAGCAGTTTTGAAATCGAGCCAAGTTACCGTGGCATGGCTTTACGGGACCCCGTAGGAAAAAGAAGACATTTAAACAAATGAACAAACCGCTTCCAGATTATTTTAACGCGAAAATTCATTCGGGGGGAAGAACGAGATAAACCACCGAAAGGGGGCAAAAGCTGAAACTTTGATATGCGAACAAACATAGAGGGGAGGCATATCGTTTTATTATATCACCAATTTCCTATCAGCCAAGTGGGAAATTCGCTAATAAAGTGTTAACTCTATTAATCAAAAGAGTATATTTAAACTGAGGCGTGGCTTTATCGACAACCCTGAAAAAAACAACTAATAAAATCGAACATATACCAAGTCAAGGAATTGTATGATGCAAGTGCTACCAAACCAGCAACGACAAGATTACTTAATACCGAGGGGCTTTTTGTGATCAATGCTCAGTCAATTATAATCACTAGGCCGGATATGAAGAAGGCATACTGCGATCCTGATTCGAGAAAAACATGAGAATATGAGCATCTATCGTCTGAACGTTAGGAAAAACTATAAAAATGGATGTAGAGCGATATTTAACAAAACAAAAGCATTCCTGGCCAAAGGAAATTAGGGTCAGTCATAATGGTTCTAACCGTATCCACAGACGTGCAATTTCACGAATTAGTCCCGGTTACTAAATTATACACTCACACGCCCCTTGTGCCGACTACACATACTACTAATCACAACCTACAAAACTGATTGCAACCCGGAAGTGCAAGAAATATTTCATGAAAAATTCACTCCATCTGGTTGAAAAACGTGGAACCCTGACGAATACCTGTCGAGCCACGATGCGGTATTCATGTCCACACCAATGTTTACAGTGAAATACCTTTTCAACAAGGACCACAGCCCGACATCCGATGAGATATTGAAAGTCACTCAATTGTGTATGAAGTTAAAACTACTTATTCATTACCTTCCTCTTCCCCAACAAATTAATGAGGTTCTATGGGATCTGTTCGTAGAAGATTTGGAAGAATAAACACTGATTTCAACGACTCTGACACCAAGAATTCGATGATGGTATATACGATAATACTTCTGTCGTGTTTTGAACAATCTACGTCACTAACAAATAACACAGATCGTCAAATGATGGACAAGATGGACATGACCTATACAGGGGAAAAAATGTCCTCAATGCCGGGTGGAACTACGAGAATCAGTTAGGGTATCTATGATGGTAAACAGCAGATATGTGCACAAAGTACTATCTCCACCATTCTGATCACTGGACCAATAAAAAAACGCCAAAAGCGTCTATTAAAAGCTTTTGGGTCTAAAAGACTCTCACACCAAAGGAGGCACTATGGTGGTGATTTATAGAATAAGCTGTTCAGAACATTACCTGGTGTACGTTCTCTAAACATCCCGAAGCCTAAATGAAAGCATTAGTGAACACGCTCCTTGTACCAGGTTGAAGTCAGATGACAGAGTGAATCACAGATACTGAGCCCCCGAATTCGCGTTAGAACACAAGGCTGGGAAATTTACGTTGGTATTGCATAATGAATCATGAATTAAGGGAAATACAACGGCATACCTCAAATTAGGGGCAACTAGGTCTGGACAAAACAATCGGTTCAATGCAACAAAAGCAAACGTGCCAGGAAACCACTCTCTTGGAAATCAGAGGAGGAATGCGATGTGAACGTAGAGACATTGCTATTTAAAGGGCGATGAGGACCAATCACAGGGATGGGAAAGCGAAGTGACACCAAAGTCGGGGGGGGCGACAGACGGCAACCGTAATCACGGTGTAATTGATAGAATAGACAACGGACACGAGGAGGGTGTCTGGGAAGGTTAAACACACAAGGCGGGTGGTGGAATGTGCGAGAAAGAATAAACTGTGACAACAGTGAAGACGGTAGGATAATCCTACTGGGTGGGTGATGAACAGGTGACCACAATAACACGAGGCAGTTCCAATGTCGGGTCGAGATAATTGATACCGATAATGGATTAGAACAAGTGACGACAGTTACTACGACGTAGTCCCATGTGGACTACGATAATAGGACAACGATTACGACAATCACCATGACAGTTTCCGTGTGGGGTGGAGATAATAGATTGCGACAACAGGTTGAACGAAGAACGGGTCACGATAATTAACACGAAAGTTGCTATGTGGAGCGGTCAGGTAATCATAGGGGAAATACGTGAAAGTGCGAACTGAATAGTCATGGAGGGGGGACGTAGCGTGTTCCAATCCGGTTGGCAAAGGTCGTCAAACTGGGAGTTCGTTAGGAACGCACATGAATTGTTGGATTTTTAACAGAGTATAGCTAGGTCCGGTATACGTAATTTTAATCATACAATAAAGCTTCGTACACTCCTTAATAAGCTAAAAGACTTGCGGGGGCGTGGGTCGCTTGGAACAGGATAGTGCGCAATTTAGCAAACAGTTCAACTTTTACAACCATTAACCATGCACTTTCGTGCGCCGGTTTTGGTTGCCCATTTGGATAAAAGAGCGAAATGAAGACTGAAATGTCGAAGCAAATTCAAGCGGAAAGTGGGGAATTCATATAGAGTG
>UZAN01042006.1:27673-42632 GCA_900618425.1 Echinostoma caproni
TCTCCAGCGGTGGCTGAAGGCGATGTGGTCGACTTGAGTCCAGCGCTGTGAATTTAGCAAATACTAACAATGGAATGTACGAAAGCCATACGGTTGATCGGGTTAACTTGAATGTTCGAAAGCGTTTGTTCCGGAGTCCTGTTGAACGTCCGAGAGAAGAAGAATTTCTAGTTGATGTCCAACCTGCCGCAAACAATCGATCTGATGGAGCATTCATTTCAAGTCATGGAAAACAAAGACACTTGTCCACTCACAATACCCTCGGAGTCAAACGACCAGCTCACACAATTTGACCTAGAGGTCAAAGAACAATTTCATTCAGTCCAATCACATATCGGGCGAGCACGCAAACACAAACTCGGCAGATTTCTATATCCGTCTTAGAATCGCTTAGAATTAGAGAATAATCAGTTAGCGATTTAAGAAGGGCAATGGTTTTGGCTAAAACACCAATCATGTTTGGCTCCGTGCACGACTTTTCAATGAAACCCTTCTCCTCTGCGGATCTCGTGTGCATTCATAATGGCCGGAACAAGGTGAATAAAAGCTGCTTTCATTGCAATGAAATGACATGCGATGACGGATAGATAGCACCAGATAACATTTTGTTTCTTGCCAACAGTGCAAACTATCCTCATGTCACTAGTGGGACTCGAACTGCAAACCTTCGGGTTAGAAACCGGCAACATCATCCGTGAGCTACATGGTGGGTACTTTGAAGGCATGGATACACTAACTGAATTATAAATTGTGTATCCCGGTGCATAATGCCAAGAAATTACACGAACACCGGTTTATGTGCAATCATAAGGAGTACACGAAACATTTCCGATTCAAAACAAGTATCTACCCAGTTGATATTGAATCCACCAATGAAACTTTATCCCCTGATCACAGACGTGTCACTTTCCTTAATCCATAGGTACTGCCTGGCATGCCCAGAAACAGTCAGGATAAGTCCAAATCCATTCCTTCCGATTTCATTTTCAGTCTGTCAGTAGTTGGGATCAGTGTGGGCTTTTGTGACAAAACAGCAACCGACTGCAATGATAATCTCAAACCGGGTTTTCATTTTGGCATAGAAGCACTAGATTCGTTGGTGACCTATTAGGGCGTAAACCAGGCTATCAAGTAACTAGATTACAACCACCACCACTAAAAAAACGCATACATCTGGTGTGGGTATGGCGAAAACTCTGCAACAAAACATCATTAACTGATACCGTATGACCCAGACATAGGATAGGTACAAAAGATTGAATGTCGTGTTGGTACAGCAGCATCAATCACCTCAGGGCTTTCCATCAAATTCAGAAGTCTAATTTCCGTGCCGACGCATAAGGTTTATCTCTCTTTTTCTGTATTTCAAGAAGGAATTTGCTGCTTTGCACAGTTGGACTCATAAGATTGAAATAACCCGCGTATCCATGTGTCATCCACAAAATAGCACACGTTTTATTCTACTAACAACAATCGTACTGAACATTACGCTGTACACTTGTTTTCAGCACATAAATTGTCTTAGTACATTGATTAAATGACAGCGTTGTATTTCAAACTGCACATGTGATTTGAAGCACTAACCTAGCAAGCAACCGGATACCTGTCCAAACCCGATTTTGCACTGAACAAAATAGCAGTATGGTAGTAGAACCCCTATCCCTGATAACCGATTTAACGGTATGTGTATCACACAAAGCCCGTTCACGTTTACAACGTTCGTCAGTGATTATCTTAAAATACTAAGCCTAAATACTATGCTTCTTCGTTTCCACGATCATATAAATGTGCGTTTACAGCTGAATGAGAGCACGCGAAATTGATGGCCAATATCAATTCTGCCCACATGTGTCTTCTAGTGTTGATTCAATGGATAAAGGGAAAAGGATGTTTTATACTAAGCCAAATTGAAACTTGGGAGAGATTGCAACAAGTGTTGGAACTATGTTAAGGGGAACTTAATATATTCCGCATTGCTATTAGTAGTTTATTTTGAAAATTAATTCTTTCAGCCTCCGGTGTTCATGATTTCTTTATATCCAAGACAAGAAATGCTTCAAGCACTGAGGTTGGTTATTTTACCAACGACGTAGTTCGCAAGACTTTGTCTTGTGTCGAGCAATTTAATTGGCTTATTGATCAGGTGATCGTATGCTTGAATCCCTTCACCACCAACAAACTTTCGCGTCCCGTAAGTTCCCAGGTAACTGTACGATCGTGTGCAATCCCCATCTTGAAAGTTAACTATGCTGTTGTATGTGTACCCCAGTATGTTTCATCGACCTACGCACTGTTTTTGACTCTGTCGATAGAGAATCCTTGTGGTGCATATTGCTGGTCCTACGGCATGCCCGAAAAAGTCATCAGGTTCTTAAAGTTGTACTACTCAGGGATCCGGGCACGCGTCCGTACTTATGGAGAAGAACCAGCTGAGTTTACCCTGAGCTCTGGAGTTAGGTAAGGTTGTTCCCTAGCGCCGGTGTTATTCTATTACTCCGTAGATTCGATAATGCGACAAGCACTCGTCGCCTATCCCGGAGTGCAGTTTGGCTCAAGTACATGGATCGTAGACCTCGAGTTTGCGGATGATGTGGTCTTACTTAGGGACACTAAAGGACAACATCCAGCTTGTAATCAGTAACACTAATCAGAGTACAAGATACAAGAAAGGTCTTTGACCGTGGGTGCTTACGCCGCATCTTGACAGTAAATTGGAGAGATTGGGTTCCCAATGATGAGGTTCGATGGCGCTGCTCGAACATCGAAAGGCTTTCGAAAATGTTACAATGCCGGCGTTCCTTGATTTGTCCACGTACTCCGAACACCCGACACCCATGCTATACATGGTGTTGCCGACTCGGTGGTCAACTGAGGACCTGGGGCAACATGATCAAGGCAGATTTGGAATTACTGGGTCTTCAGTCCGTATGCGGAAGTTGTAACTGGAACCAGAACTGGGTCTCACACTGTGCCAACCCTGCCGCCGATCGTCAAGCATGGGCTGCCATCATTACAGACATCCAAGAAGCTGACTTATCCCCCACAGGAGTTATTCACTCAAAAGTAACAAAGTAATTAAGCCTGTAATCAATGATAGAGAAAGTAAAAAGCATCATTATTCAGAACAAGAAGTATTAATATCAGTCACAAGTGCGAAGATGCCCACGTCTAAAGTAATATTTCAAACGAACCAGACACACTATGCAATCATCGAAACTTATGGTACACTGCTGAATAAAATGAACTATTACTCAGATACTTCGAAGTATCACAACTAATTATTAAGTGTTATTTGGAACGAGGCGGTAAGAATGGTTTGCAATGTAAATAAATGAGCCGATGGGTTGAATCCATCAAAATATATCGACTGGTCATCCACAAAACGAATGAAGTCGGAGTGTCTTAGTGACAGGTGCGAATCATAACCCCACAGTTTGAAACATGTCAAACGGTAGATTTATCAGACGATAAAGGAAGCGATTTGGTGATGAATGAAAGCTTCGTGTTGGCTCTCTCTCGCCTTGGTCACCGTGACCTGGTCTTAATCACGGCGCAACTTGTTCTATCTCTTTCTCTCTAAAGTAGTCGTCAGAGCCTGGAAACTAATTACTGTGTGATGACCTCCTATATCAAACTAGGTCAACTAGGTTCAGAAAACATGTTTCCACGTGCACAGAAATTATTTTTCGGATAGTAAAGTGAAACACAAGAACTTCACGAACTAACCGACTGGTATCCAAACAGACGGAATCGACTGATATGCATGATAGACCCCGAGTTCTATTGCTAATATATAATGTAAACCTCGTCGCCTTTTGACTGGCCGTTCTTCCTACTGGATCTTCAAGTAAAAGCCTCAGTTCATCTGGTCAATCACGCACTTAAGAAGCATCAAAATCGAGTTCCGGTTTCGTGAAAGCGTAAAACAAATGGTTTTAGCCATTTCAAGGTAAACTATCGGAAACTGAAAACGTAGAGTGGGATACAGTGAAAACCAATACAGTGTGACACTCAAATACTGAGTTAGTCCGCCAGTTCATGTTTCCTTGTAAACGATTGGGTTTCAGTGAATTTTGTAGTGATCACTTCAAAAACTGAGGCCATCAAACCTTTTTGTTTGGATTCACACATCATTGCCAAATTAATCATAACAACACAAGCGGCCTTTCGGTGGTTTGCTGAATGGCTAATTACAGCACGTTACTGTTATGGAATATCAGGGTTAGAGGGTAAACATACGAGTACATAACTCTATGAGATCCATTTTCTTAGAAGATGACAGCCAAATGAACACTATCAGGGCAAAAGAAATGTTGAGGAATTACGTGGGCGAATTTACTCGAATATGAATCCTGGGAGCTGGCCTGCTGGTGACCTATCGCGAGTAACCGCCATCGAAATTCGGTGCATTTAGATCTTAGGTCTGTTTAGGAGAACCAAAAAGTGGTGGCCACGATACTGGGATCAACCAGAAGAGAAACTGTGACGACATAACCAATGGACCCTGTTCTTTTCTTTTTCAGGAGCAAAGTAGGCAGGTAGTGTAGATGCAGAAGGACGGCAAGAGAGAACTACAAGAGTTACAAGAAAATTTACGATCAACATGAGCTGTGAGCCCCTCCCCTAAATTATCTGGTGCCACAATGCAGCATTGTAATTCCCTTAATGAACTCTTTCGTGCGTCAACCGTGGCTTTCCTTTGTGTGTACGATTATTGATTATACTTGCAATCTATTTTATTATACAAAAGACCACTCCGTTCTAAAGTAATCTGGTTTTCCAAGCACCCCGATGGATTATTATACCCGCTATATCCATTCATGCAGTAGACACTCACGCAATCAAGAGAGTATTCTCTTACCAGCGTCTTAACCACACAGAGTGGTAGGTTATTTTTGAAACAATTTTTTGCGCTGCATCTTAGACAAAAACATGGATGGTTACGTTTGGATCAGCAGTTATGCTCTGGGTTATCTAATTCGTGCCAAACACAGACGAAGTATGGCTGTCATTATGCTTAATCCCGTCTTAAACAGCTGCAGTTTCAGGTAACCTAAATTTCTGACTCCAACTATCGGATAATTGAAGATTCAGTTATCTCTGGAAAAAATGCGTGATTAGATAATAAAACAACGCGGTCTATTCAGGTAAGAGAAAAAACCCATGGACGACAGGTAGCGTTTGATCACTGGAAACCGGAAACACTTACAGAATCGGTGTAATGAGCAGGGGATGCGTATCTGCATCTTCAGTTCGACGTCGCCTAGTAGTTTTATGTGCACGAATCATCCATGCACCACGGGATCTGTGAAAAGAGACTCTTTGGTTGTTATCCTAACAAAAATAAAAGGTTCCGTGATCAAAAAGATACCAAAGGTTTCGCTCTAGTTCAGATAATGAAGCTCATGAAAACTATGATGTGTGAGAAATAGCATTATTTTAAACCCAGTAACTGCATAAATAGGGCAAACAAAGGTAGTTAAATAAAAAAATTAAAGTTCCTTTAAAATGAACGCTTGAAATGTATCACCTTTGGATTCCGATTATTAATAATACATACGAGAAACGTAATCGGATGTGCTGTAGAGCGGCACAGAAGTTACAGTGAATACAAAGCACTTCTTTTTAACTGAACTCACCACAAATATTGATCGGTGCTGCCAGATGCAAGAGAGTCGATTCCTTTAGGAAAATTTTCGATGCAGTTTCACAAAGATAACGTATTTCTTCTGCACTCAAATTGACCGAATTTTCGTGGGGCGAACCATTACCGGAACCGCCTAATGTAAGAAACTAAATTTATTCTTCAGAACATACTGCCAATAAGACGATGTAGTATGAATCCAAGGTCCATTTCGTCAGTCATCTTAGGGGTCCGAAGAGAAGGGTACAGAATGAACGTGTGTTTGTAGACGAGATTGACGACAATCGATTCACAACAGCCTTTTGTGGTGTGTCAGTTATGGACGACCTTGAAAGACATCAGACCAATACGAAAGAAGTAACAAGCGTTCGGAGTTGTTGACCAATCATACTTAAGGTACAATGGAACCACCGCACGCGTCACGGACTACAATGCGTACATGATAATGACAGAGGTGCACGTGACATCAAGTGGCGGTATTTTCATACTATTTTCTTCTGAGTCCGGGTTACCCGTTGTGCTATTCAGGCGTTCTCATTATTCAACAAGACCGTCTGAAGGGTGTATAGGTAGGCAGCAACTACCCAGGGAGATAAAAAATGACAGGCAGACAAAACGGTAAAAAGCGCCAAATGGAACACTTACTTGTTCACATGCCTTTCGATGGAAATTTCAGAACTGACCAAATACAAACACCTTAACCGATCGTTACTTAGTCTTTAACTTTTGACTTCCTGTTATTTGTTGAGTACACAAGGGTACAATAAATTTTCAGGAAGGGAGCTGTGACAAATCTACGGCTCCCTTAAGACATACAGAAATGGAGATGTCGGATGATGGTGTTGGGATCGGAACATATGAAATTACCGACTAGCAAAAAGACGGTGCAGATGTAATTTACATCAGGGAACGACGTTACTGACAGCATAAAAGCTCAGCCATTTTACTACGACATGGCCGTTGAACAGAAGGGGATAGGTGATACACACGGACGTGTTGATGTATATCAAGTTGCTAACAGGCTGCTTGGACAGCCCAGGCGGTTAGCGTGTAGGATAAACAGACCCTAATTCTCAGGTTCGAATTCCAATAGATTCAACAGATTTGTACCGTATAGAATTTTTCATTATAGTGAAACCTATGTGCAGTGCTTCCTATGCATTTCTCCAATGAGTGACTGGAGCAGCTGGAATAACACTCGGAGAAGACTGATGCTCACTCGAACTTGAGCTGAAGCCCATACGGAGTAGAACTAAGATGAGCTATCGATGCACTTGATTCTATTCAGAAAATTGAGCCAACATATAATAAGACTCATAATAACATTATTGCATTCTTGGCTATTCAATCGTTTTTTATATGGTCAGTGAGCCTGCAGTCAGACAGTCTAATGGCATGTCCATGAGTTCACCAGGGTGGTCAAGATCTCCTTGTCTTGATACGCCATCTGGAAGCCATATCACAAGGCATGTGTAACGATATCTGCTCTCTCTCTGCATGATCACCACTATGACAAATTGACTTTCTACAACAAATAAATTTTATTAAACTCATTCAGTTTCTTGAACAGTTTCACATAAAAATGTATTTCTTATGAGTACGTAACCTATGATTGATTCATTGGCTTGTAGAAAATTCTAGTCGTTAAACTCCAAAAATATATTTCTAAAAGCACTTATTTATTTCACTTGTTTCATTTTTCCCCTCCAATATACAGCAACTTGAGCAGAAACCCTGTTGATTGAACTGCGAATTTACACAAGAAGCTTTATTCTATCCCTCAGAACTCAATACCTGAAGGATGATGTTTTTCTCGTTCTTCCAAGCACGATGCTCGCAATGTTTCATCATGGACTGTCCATCATTCTGATGTCAACTATTCATTATAATCTTATTCATACTCATTTCATTATTGTACCTAGGCTCACCGATAATCTGTCCACTTGTTTTGGTCCCGTTCGGGATACTCGATTTTTTCTTGTTCTGAAGCTTCACTGATCGGTCGACTGTAATAATTTGGAAATTTCGCACCTTAGGTCTTCATTATTCATCATATCAGTATCGAAACAACACAAATTTTCTCAATTATTGATGCAAAACACAGATAAACCCGCAAGTAAAACAAATCGTTATCCGGATAGAGGAATCCGGGAGTCATTTGTTGAGATACGAATCATGAAAACAATACACAGCGGAATCTCTATCGTCTTTCAAATCAATTTTATGTAACTGCAGTGCTAAACTTTTGTCAAGCACTGAACGATTATCCACTTACATCTTGGTCTCAACGAATTGAGCAACAATTGATCTTTTGTCGACTTCGATCCCTCCGAGTTTTAACCTAAGTGATGCTCCTTGACGTGCTTTGATAATTGCTTTTATCAGTAAGCTTGCACAAATGTTACCAAAAATGTTCTTGATTTGGTAAACTGGTATGGATGAGATCAACAAGGGCAACTTATCCGTGTACTGATATTGGATAGCAGGTGACGTCGAGCAAACTCAGCGTTCTCTAAGATTGGTCAACACCATGTGTAACATATACCGCACTTTGTTTTGCATCATTGACTGAGGAGAGTGATAACTCGAGGGGTTGTCATTCTTTTAGTGTCGATTTTACTCTCAACGAGAAGTAAAAATCGAAAATCGTAGATATTTTCACTGCGCATTATTGTGTGATGAATAACAGAATGCATGACTTCTATAAACCCTAACAACATAAATCCTGGAACTGGTAGTCGCGAACTACATAAGGTTTCAGTGGGATAGACGCTGTACTGAGCCAAACTTCCGAGAAGCTGTTTAGCTTTGAGTTTAGGTCTCTGTGATACCGTTAGAACCTCAGATCCAAGGTGTCGAACCGCATCAGTGACATTGGGTTGAACCGCTTCTGTACTACTAAGGTCACCCACCACAGGACATGCCTTTTTAAAAAAAGTACATCCCAAATGCTGCAAAACTCACTGATCACAGTTACACCGCGAAAATGCGTTATACTTTACGACAGGACAAACGATCATGCCCATTTTTTTGTTTCACAATGATAAAAAAACAACCTGGCTAAAAATTATAGTAATTGCATGAAAGTGGTGGAGGATTAGATTTGACTACATAATGAATTCGTCGTATGAGTGAAGCATGAGTTTGCAAAGCTAGGAAGAACTGGACAACAGTTTCCACCTGATTGGGACTCACCAGCATTGNCCAGCATTGCGAATCCACTGACCCAACCCGGAACTTCACAGATAGGACGCAAGCATATTACCAACTTGATCAGCGGGCACCTGATCAGACCGTTCTTCATTTCGCCTTTAAGCGATATCATGTTAAGTCAAAATCAAAAACGGTCTGTTCAGCTGCCCGATGGTCAAGTGGGTAGTATGTTTGTGTTCTACCTGTGAGGTAGCGGGTTCGATATTCAGTTAGGTTGATTAATTCGTAATGCCGATGAAACCCATTCAAGTCAAAACTGCTGTCCAGCGCTTCCTAGATTCTAAACTCAGATTTCATTCGTTTTGGCTATTATTGATATAGTTGATGTTACTATTTATTCTATAGCATTTAGGTGAATTGTTTACAAATGTTACAGGCTAAAAGGCTAGATTAGCGTTCATATGCTCTGAATTAACTAAAGAGATAATCTAAATATAGCGTTTACATGGAACTAACTTTAAGGATAGGTTGTCTTTTGTCATTTTGGGTAAACCAGGGACATGTGCGCTTGTTACAGTTTTGGATGACGAGAATCTGGAAGCCCCATTCACTGGGCATTTCCGTCCATGAAGCGCATCCTCAGAGCGATTTTGCAGTACTTTGAGTGGACACCAATCATGGAACAGGAATCACAATCGCAAGTGAATCATGGAATCGCACATGTGGTCGTCTGCCGAAGTCTACTGTCAAAGAGACGCAGGAAGAAGCTCAAAGAAATGGTTATTTTAACGGAAAAAATCAATACGATTAAGTAATACGTACAAAGAAATATCCTTGACCGAACAGAACTTAACCAACTACCTATTGATTTTCTGTTTGTCACCGAGCTTCTGTTCCAACTGCATGACTTAGTCTTGATTACCACTAATCGCCTGTGATTCTTTGTCCTGAAACTGTAACACATAGCTCCTTCAGTGGTGCGATGTCGGAGGGTTGAATTGCTTCAGATACTCATAAAGGATATTCGTCTGTTTTTTTATTCGAGAAGAAATAATTGATGAAAGATAACAGGGTTTCATCTCACTTAAGGACACCCTTCCTACGACGCTGATACAATGGAGATGAACACCCTAGACTCCGAGTCTAATTCTTTTCTTGCATATATACAGTTCATCTCATGCCACATAAAAGGAGACCTTCGTTTTATCGGCCTCTAGAGATGACCTCCTCGTATAAGCAAGGCTGTTACAAGGCTATGATTCCACTCTACGTAGAACATCAACACAGTCCAGGCTTCTACTCCCAGAAGCTCGCATTTAACCTTCGGTATCGTGAGCATTCAATAAGACACCCATAATCCTCACAAGCCTGTTTAGCCGTGAAACGGGATGACTTTCGACTATAGTTGAAGGATGGATCGTGCATCTTCAGGCAGCAAGCAATAAACAGTGCCGTTTGACCTCAAAAGATTGGCAACATCCTCCTGCTTATCATTATCATCATCGTGCAGCAAAATACAGTGATGTGAACTTCACTGACTGCTAGCAAGCTCACGATGTACAGTGCGTAGCATAAATGATGGTCCGACTCTGGAATGGCCGTATATGAATAAAGGAGCCAAAAACGAACGTTTGGACAATGTCTTCTGTATCATTTCGTGGCATCTGTACACATGCATACTGCAGTCTATGTGATCATTAATATATGGTCAGTAAATAACAGAATCATAGCCGGAGAAAGATTGCAATCAGAATTACTCACCAAACACATTTGTTACCAAGGTAGTACCAGAGTGATAGGCCATTCACGCTGTTTACACAGTTTGGGATGGTAATTTTGAATCTCTAGTACCTCGGCGTATTTCAGAACCTTGGTGTTGTTTGTGTTGTAGAGGATTCTGNTATGTGATCATTAATATATGGTCAGTAAATAACAGAATCATAGGCGGAGAAAGATTGCGGTCAAAATTACTCAACAAACACATCTTACCACGGTAGTGCCAGAGTGGTTAGCTATTCACGCTGTTTACACAGTTTGGGATGGTAATTTTGAATGGCTCCTGCCTCGGTGAATTTCACTCTGGCGCTACCTCGGTGACAAATGTTTGTTGAGTAATTTTGACCGCAATCTTTCTCCGCCTCTGATTCTGTTATTTACTGACTAAATATCAATGATCACTTAAACTGCAGTATGCACGTGTACAGATGCAGCGAACTGTTACAGGATACATTGTCCAAACCTTCGTTTTTGGCTTCTTTATTCAAATTCGTTACGGGGAAACTATGCTTCCAATAACCGTGCATAACGAGCGACCACCTGCTAGTAGTCACTTATCATATAGTCTATCATACTACTCATAAGTAGGCTATAGGCACTGATGCTGAATGCCTGGATTAACCCATTCGGTTTTTCACAGGCACCAAGCACTCTTGATGGTCTCGGTCGTGGGTTTCACTCCTTAGGAGATCGATAATTCCCCACTGTTTGTATGCATTTAATTGCGATGGAAATGTTTGTGATAACCAACAAAGAGCACTGGACAGCTGTTTCGTTCTGTTTGGGACTCGCCAGTAGTGTACGTTTTGTGTTCCTGTCAGGACTCCAATTGTGATTCCTCGGGCTGGGACTTCAAACCCTTACCCTTGACGGTTATCACTATCAGTGCCTGTGAAAAACCGAATGGGCTAAACCAAACCTTCACCATCTAAATTGATTGAACCATTCGCACAGGTTGATAACCGTCGACCGTGTAGCTCAAGGGTAAGGGTTTGAAGTCCCAGCCCGAAGAATCACGGTTCGAGTCCTAACAGGAAAGCAAAACGTCCGCATTGCTGACGAGTTCCAAACGGGACAAAACAGCTGTCCAGTGCTCTTTGTTGGTTATCACAAACATTTCCATGGCATTTAAAAGGCATTATTTCTTACATGTACCGAATCTCTTGAAACTGACAGGTACTGATTTAGACAACAATATCTCATGAGATGGGATGTTTTGAAAAAATATTTTTTCCACTTTTAACCTATCAAACGAGACAATACATGACCCTAGGAGGTAGATTGTTAAATTATTTGTAAATAACCCGACCATAAACAATCGTGTACAATTTTCAAATATCGGTTTTGCACTTGCGGCGTTGAGGTTCTTTTGAAGAAAATGGTTTCGCCAGCTACATTTTGACATCTGAAAGTCGTTGGAAACGGTATATTTTGTTATCTTTGAATAAACTGTACCGTATATCGAGCAACATAACCTAGAATTTGGCCCATCTTTGTTGGGGCTGAAACATCTCCTGCTCGTGTGCATATCTACATCAGTCTGTTTCAAAGGAAAGGCTCGTCGACAAATAGACGGTGAGGCGAATGGAAGCCCTTGGGTGCATATCCTCGCGAACCTGTTCCTCGCCAAGTTTCAAAACGATGCGGCACACACCTCAGTTTAGGTTACATTATTTAGAAAGGACGATGATGATACTCATTGTAGGAGAACGAAAACAAGATATTTCTTCCCATCAAGTTATGAACAGTTTGTACAAGGACATACATTACTCACTGGAAGAAGAATAGCACACTTGACTCGTAGTTTTAGACAGTTTAATCACAAAGAGGAAAGATGGAACAAGTCGCAAGATTGTATACCACACGAGTACACAACCTTTACACCTTACTTATTATCAGTGTTAATTTGTTGTTAATAAAAATTGTTCCATTTCCTGTAGTTAGTTCTTAACTCATTATGGTCTGGGTCAACCACTACTGACGAAATGGGAGTACCCTCTACATCCTGAACCATCACATCTGCTCACTTTAAACGAATCAGAAAAATCACATATATAAAGACTCACCAAGGCTTGTTTGGAAAAAAAATTTACTTCAGTATAAATGCTGTTGTCTATTCAAGTGTTTCACAGGGGCCCGTTGCTTCAGTTTCGATTAGACCTGTACATGGATGGGTCAATATCTACATTTTCTTACCAATCAACTAAAAGCGCGGTATAGTCAACATACTATTCCATTGAGCATATCGCATTTGCACCGAGGATACCTTGAAAGCGGAGTTAGACCAATTCTAAGGAGTTCTTGTCGAGAGCGGTTACCCAGGCAGTTTTATTAAGGAGCTGGGTAGGACGCTGGATCAAAAGCCAACAGTATATGACGTTCCTAATAAGGTCTACATTCGCCTTCCTATCAATTGCGACAATATCAACCTGATCTTCCTAGACTGATTGAAATAAGTGGCAAAACGCACGTATAATACTGCCTACTCAGTGGTTCTGCATACAGCCACACGTAACCCAGCTCCAACCATGAAGCAACCCCTGCCACTGCCCGCCAAATCGCACGTTAATTACGACTTTGAATGTGGATTATCAGCGTCTTACATTGGCAGAACGGATAGGTAGTTGCATACATGGACCCAGGAGCATGTCCTATGTTGAGTAAGACGCCGATTGACCGAATCAAACGATCAAAGTTTATTCAGATGAAAATCACCCACCACTGACACACTCAATCACGTTNCGTTACACCATTACCAATCACCACCACCCCTACCCAGAGACACACACCGCACAAACAGCCTGTGTAATCTGTTGATGACGAATCATGATCCGGACCCGACAGGCCGATTTAGGATGATTTGTGTCAACACTAACCCGACTGCTTAGGCTCGCGGAGTCGATTGCAATTAGAAAATGGAGACCAGGCTTGTGTGTGCAAAAGGAACAGCCATTCGAATTACCACAGCCTCGGTGTTGTCGCATTGGTGTGTTAACTGATGTGCTGTCCAACGATATAAACTGCAGTTTTTCGCCTTATTGTACCAGTTGAGATGCAACGAAATATGCATTGGCATAAATCGTGCAACCTGGATTTGTTGTGCTCTCCCGTGAAACTGCCAGGTAGTCATTTAGACTTACTTTCGGATTAATGAGTTACATTCACGGCAACAATAACTCATGAGATCGGATGTTCTAAAAACAATTTTCTTCCTTCGCCTATCAAACGAGACAACACATGACACAATAAGGTAGACTGCTAAATTGGTTGTAAATAACCCGACCATCTACAATCGTGTAAATTTTCAAATAACGGTTTACATTAGCGGTGACCAGGTTCTTATGAAAAAAAAAGGAATTTTGGAAGCTTTGACATCTGGGTAACACTAAAAATCCCACAGTGTTATCTTCGTGTCATGGTATTCCCAACATCTTCAACGTTGAAAAGTCACAACACGTCAAATACCTTGATGTTTTTTGCCTGCTGACCACAAACAAACAAAAGTTAGAAAGCTGAATGGCAACCTCGCGTATGAGTCGCTTATTCGACGAATCACCATTCGGTCCCCTGCTAACCGATATCTATTGTTCTGATAAGCTAGTTTTCCGATAGCAAGTTATTCACTTCTTGCGTCCGCAGGATAATCACAGCTTAATTGATTTATTCTTTTTACTTCTTTTTGTTGAATATACAATGATAAAAACCATTTGCAAGGGGGAAGCGGCCAATGTTATTTTCAGATGGTTGCTTTCAAGCATACTTTTATTGAGTATCATCAAATATGGTGAGTTACAAATTCAGTCTCAAAACTGCTGTGTTGATCCAAGCCTACGAGATGACGCATACCACGGAGCGACACGTTTCAGTTGTTGGAGAACTGTAGTGAATCAAGCTTCCCAGGTGACGTCAGCAAAGCGCGCACGTGTCACGCATCATAGGGCGGTTGTACCAACCAATCAGAAACCGTGCGACCCAGACAGAAGCTGAACAACGCCAGAAATACTAGCACGCGATTGACAGATACTTGGAGGATCAATGAATTGGTTTTGTACATATTATTTAACCTTCCTGATTTCTCCCAACCTATGTTTTCCGTCCCCAACCCTCTCCCTTTACCCGTTCTTCCGACCTGTAATAGTCCCTCAAGCAACTTGGATGTCACTCGCAAAAGGTCATTGCCAAATAGCACCGTAAGTGATTTACCACAAAATGGATTGCAGATTCTTAAGCCTCGTCAATCACTGAATCTGGGGGCCTTCAACGTGAGGACTTTGATGCAGCTAGGTCAACAAGCTTGTCTGGCTCGCACNCGTTCCCAACCCTCTCCCTTTGCCTCTTCTTCCGACCTGTAATAGTCCCTCAAGCAACTTGGATGTCACTCGCAAA
>UZAN01042007.1:5260-15869 GCA_900618425.1 Echinostoma caproni
ATGATGGTCAAATAACAAACTTTAAAGGGTCTCATCGCGGCATGATGTATACACTGAGTCGATCGAATAAAACCTACAATTCTATGGGGTCGTGTGTTTATTGGTCTACCAGTATGCGAAGTTATGTTCATGTGCCCCACAAGTGTGTCACCATACGCTACCGAGCACAGTTCATCCTAATTTTCTACATATACATGTGGGCAATATCCATTTTGATTTGACTGCCAGAAAGCACAACTGACGTGTGAAGATCACTAGTGTAAAACTAAGCTGAACGCCACGGAGATATTTGTGAAATAATCGCTGAAAAGCTTGCCACTTCAGTGTTACAACGTAGAATGTGTTGCGAGGGAAGCAGGTTTTCAACAATCATGGTAGGTTTNTTTACTTTGCAAACAGAGAAGAATGATAAATTAAACTTTGTTGAACAATCGACTGGATAACAGGCAAACCACGTAAAAGTAGAAGAACGAGATGGGGGCCCTAATGGACCTCTCACTTTCGCAACATTTGCACTAAAGAATGATCTTATCAGGTTGTTTGTCTATCAATTGAGAAAGCAAATGTACAAGGATCCCCTTCTTCCACTAAATCACCTATATCACGAAGCTTTTGTCTCCATAGATGATATCCCTGGAAAACGCAGTGAAATAAGCCTAAGAAAATTCAGGAATTCATCTGAGTTGGTTACAGTATTTATTGTGTGCTGTGACAGCAACCGTTGATGCAGTCAACCATGCATACAGACCATGCCTCTCTCCCAAAGACCGTGTTTAGTATCTTATGCTCCATTAAGTTTTCTAAAGTTTATTTTTGAGTGACGTTATTATTTTTGGGAATATAAATTTACATTGGCTTATGTATCACTTCAAGTCCTCTGAGAAAATGTCATCAAAATCTTTAAATTCTAAATTCTAATCAAAATGTTTTGCTGCTTCGTTTTTCTACAAAATGTTTTGTCTGAGTCTCTCGTCTCCGGCTGACAAGCTTTGCTTAAATGAACATTCATGACTCATGTATCCTACTGGGAGAACATTGGAAACACAGCTGTCGGTGTTTCGATTTCATGATTCCCGCATCTCAGTTACAACCAACCCCAAATTAGGTTTCACCAAGTTCCACGCTGGAATCTCCTAAGTCTTTCTAAAACAGTGGTTGATTTGTAGTTGCAAATGGTCCTTAGAAAAGGTTTGCTCCTGGCCATACGGTGTATCTGATAAAGCGAAGTGTCTCCTATGGGTATAATTATCTCATTCTTTCTTCTCTCTTCAGGATAATACCTCGCGTCTTTTGACGCTGTAAATGCTTGCTCGAACCCAAGATTTTATGAATTACTTCGTAAAATAAGACAGCACGAACTCGCCCTACCTTCTCAGAACCGTCTGTGTGCATCAAACCCTTACAATCTGAAGAACATAAATTTCAGAAACCCTGTTTCCCCTCATCTTTTCTACCATTATTAATGATTAGAGATAGATCATCATTTTCACTCAGAAAAATCAATGAAATGCAGGTAACGCTTGTACTTTTGTAACCAGGGAACAAAATGCAGATGAACGAGGCATTCCTCTGATCGAACACCGTAAATCTGTAAGCACTAAGGTGTCATGCATGACAACCACGTTTTAGTGTTGATCTTTCAAAAATTCTGCTTCATTTGCATAGTAGTGAAATCAGATTGCACTCTCAATCAATTCAGCATTAACAGTATTGTCGATATTCTGTGAGGCACATTATATCATTTTGGATTACCTTTGGTGAGATTTCAAAATATTTGGTTGAACGTTTCATATCACCTTCATTTGGGTTTTTACGCACTGTGTGACAACTGTTTACTTTCACCTCAGACAACAAAATAGTCAGACAAATTAGTCGAGCTCCACTGTGGTTGCTTCGTGGACGAAAAGACTCGAGCTAAGTTAATAAACGTTTCCACTACATCCCGTATTGGACAGCCAGTTTTGTCCAATCAGACTGCAATTGCTTCACAGTCAATATTTTTCTATCTCACCAAACTCATTGATTCGTTCCCACCTTATCGGTAGCTGAATGACTCAACTACAGTTCATTATCGGGATAAGGCTTTCTTAACGCATGGTACGAGAGGCTGGTTATCTGAGCAATCAGTAAGATTCATCGATATCCATAGCGAAATTCCCAAATAAGTAACTGACTTCCTACTAAAAAGCCGTTTATGTCAAGCAAGCAAATAAAGATGAACAGGTAAAGTTCGTCCTAATGTTGGATTATGTCCCTGTGCTGTCTGTAAACAATTTGCCCAATTAAATACATTCCTAATGACGATTGGTGGCTTTTAACAGAAATGTACGCTTTATTACTTGCAAACGTTAAACACAATACATTAATATACAATACAAGCATTCATGGACGTTCACTTCCTAAATGAAGTGCATCAAAAGTTGAAGTCAGCTCTAGACTGTGCAGTCTCAAATGCTCAACTACCGGAGGGGTTGATTTTCACAAGTAAAAGTGGTTTTCTGACCATTTCTATCTCACAGTGTATACCAGGTGACCTCCGGTATCAGAATGAACCGTCCACTATCATAAAGAATAGTGAAGCACATTCCCAAGTGGTTCGCGAAGTCAGTGATGTACCCCTACCCTATGGTCCGGCAGTCCAAGGACGACGGGATTATCTATCACAAAACCCATCATGATAACCAAATATACAGTTGATCCCGCTTTCGCTTTCAACCCACTATTACGCAACAGCAATGCAAATCTTTTGGTAATTAGTGCGGCGTTAATAATTTGATTGTATTACTCCCATATAAGCGCCCGATAGTTATCATCGCAATCAGTTCACTCGCTTTGAAATTGCCCTTTTTATAACTTTGAAGTCCTTGACTATCTGTATGACTGTGACTAACCCTGATCAAACCAATGTGTTATACATGTGTCTGAATGTCGCAAGTTAGCAACTGAGCAGACCAAACAAACTTTTACCATCTTCTAACATGCACCATCCAATATCCTTTTTGCTTTGAGCTTCATTTATCTTAATTTAATACAATACTGCGGAAACGGGTGGTACAGGAAAACCGTATATGTCCCAAATGACAGACAGAGACCACCGGATGAAGGCTGAATGAAGCTTTCCATTGTTGATTGAGTGTCTTCTAACCCAGTGGAATCACTGCGTTTTCCTAACTCAGTCATGACAGTGGCTATTGACACCTATTTACAGAATAAGAACCCGCTTGAGAAAACGAGGTGAGACCACACCAACCAGCCACAATGACTGTAAATCAGTCCCACACATGATGCGCTACAATCTAATTTCAATGTTGCTTTAATCTAATTTAACAAAAACATCCCAAAGTCTCAATCAAATAAAAATACACTATTTGTTAAAGTGATCTCTATAGACAAGTGAATTAGTAATGGATTGCAATTGTTCTTATTGTCATTACGGTCTATTGTGGTATCAGAACCATTCGCTCTAAAGGCTTATAAATGGAACATGGTGATGGAAAACACGTACTCAATGGAAACAGCCAAGCAAAAGACACCTGAAGATACAATTCAATGGTAAACTACTTGACGTCTATGAGTCAAAGATCAGATTTGGGGCTTGAAGTTTTTGCGAAGAGTGACGGGTCTTTCCGGAGAGAAATCGATCAATGAAATGTCTTCCTCTTCTGTCTATGATTTCTTTGATTTTCAGATTCACCGGAAGAATTAAAACTTTTCACATGCATACCGGATTGTACGATGATTATTTTTTCAATACTAGGATCACCCTCAATTTCATCCTTATTTATGTGTAGATATTATGAACAAGATAATGAGCTTCGTGATACCTCGTTCTTTAGGATCAGTAGCGTAACGAATAATAATGAGTTTTCCAATATAACTTGAGTAAAAAATCAGTTTGATTCTTACAGAATAACCAAAGATCACTGTTTTCAATTCAGCCTCCAAATAATCCACCGTATCTCATTTAGGGGTGGTGGAAAATAAGGATCACGTAATGCGCATAAATCCTTCTTAGTTTTCCTTCTTTTTCATACTTGAAGCTGTGCTACTCTGCCTGCGGTTAAAAATTGGTATATCAATTTTGAATGCTGCTCCTCCTTTCTTATATAAACAACCACCAATATAGAAAGCAACATTATTTACACATTTGAGCTTCTTCAAAATGATGGCTAGGATCGATGACTGATAGTTTCTATTCTCAAATCACTAACGGAATTTTGAATATCATGACTTTAAACAACCGCAATCCTGAAGTAGGTATCAGCCATGCGTTCAATGGACAGATCCGGTGATAAAACAACTCCTTGAAGAAAACAAGGGGAAATACCAAGGAGACGTAGCGAAATCTCAGCGCATTCTAACGCCCCTATTGTAATATTCTTTTCAACAGTTGATGGACGATTACGAGATTAAGGAATTGAGTGAAGCGAACACGCTGTTGTACGAAGGCTAAGGAGAAATAGTGGCTAATTCGGACCATTTGGAGTTATGAGGTGTTTGACCTGATGCCTCTTCATTCCGTGTTATTCACATCGTAATGAAATGAAATCGTTCAAAAATACTTTTTTTAAGTCGGAATTTGTAAAGCTTCTGTCACTAATAATTTGCTAGGAGTAAATCACGATTGTTGGTAGGATAATAGCATTTTAAAAAGAGTAGATACTCATTAGATTGTTGGACTATGAAAAAGAGTTATCAATTCAATCGATATAGTAGCCATGTTTGAATATCTTAGTGAAATTCATTTTCCGTTTTATCAGACAATGACTTATCATGCAACGCCGTCCTTGGTATTGTTTAATGCGCTGAAATTACACAATTGAGAACCACGTGCAACTGATTCAAAATTCAAATAAAAAATGAAATCCCCATTTTGAATAAAAGGTTTAACCCCATAGGATTCTCATGCGAAAGAATCCCCACCGGTTTACCATCGGTCTGGTCAATATCAGACAGGAACACCGCATTGGCAACGAAACTGTCTGAAACGTTTAGCACACAGTGAGTTCTAAAAAGACTGGCAAGCGCGTGTAGGCGAGACAGGGAAAATAATATGAAAGCAGTTGGCTAACAGTTGATCAACGGTAAATTGATGTTGCCAACGGATACCAATTTCCTTCAGTTATCTCACAGGTTTTTGTATGCATGAGTTGCACGTTTAGCTTTCCCAAATAATATGTTCAGCTTAACATAATAACCTAAACGAAGAGCTAATAAATTTTTGCCTGCTTCAAAACACAAGTGAGAAGCTTTTATACTGATTGTTATTGCAATAAGTTTATTCATAATTGATTCGCATGTATGATATTTTGAATTAAATGAAATCTGACAACAGTTGTTGGTAGCTTCGATCGGAAAACATTCCTTGGTTCTATAGCCTCTTTAATCAATAAATATTTAAGTAGAAAGCACTCAAAAATTAAATGTCACTATTTGCAGTATGCAAACTGTTAACTGGTAACACGTACATAATTATCACCGTATACAATTGTCAAGCACTGTGAGAATAATAGTGGCGAGCAATCTGGTTAGCGGTAGTTTATTCACTGGTTAATTAATAGATCAGCATATGCGTCGCTAAGTTCTTCGAGCTACGGAATAATTGCAGNATTGCAGGTTATTGAGTGAAAAATTCGCTCCGTAATACAGTATTGTATAGAATTTTGGAATTAAAGTTGCGCGTTGGTTCGCGTTCTGATGGGGAAAGGAGATGATTATATCGGCGGGTGTGATAGTCACGGAAAACTGAAGGCTTTTACGAGGTATTTTGAATATTGCACACATAAAGGGAGTTTATCTAGGCGAATTCCCATTGAGAAGTGACTTCAGATGCCTTCAATCAGGCCGGGAGTGATTGAGCACAAGTTTGATCAACTTTATATTGAGGTGACTGCATTGTTCAAGAAAAAAACAAATAAATAAATGCACAGTGTAAGACTATAGAGAACAAATTTGCATTTTTGAGTTAGAAACAGAGAATTGACCTAGAATGAAAAGGAAAAATAAGCAGCTGTGTGGCGAACATTTTGTTTACCTAATCTGCAGTCAGTTAGGATGGCACTGACTGGAAATTGAACGGTGTCATTAATCGTGATTAATTCACCAATGATTCACCGGGAACTTTGACAGTTTAACTGACGCTCTCCTTGAGTAGCACAAAATGGTAATCTTACCAAGCACGCCGATACGCGTAAATTGAACTGAGATCAAATATTTAAATGAACATATATGTGCATATGTACTTATACATATGACGACATGAACCACAAAAATTATTACAGAATCTGCTTCACCTGTATTTTATAAACAAACGGACAACTACATCCGCTTGTCTAAAGTTCGTAACCAAACAACCAGATCGACGATGAACAATCGTTGACCTTTGTGACGTATAAAGTATCCAGTAAACGAGTTCTTTCTATTTTCATAGGACAGGAAATTTTTAGCAGTCAATTTTTAGCGTCCAGGTGATCCACTGCTATGCTCAGATACCGAAAGATACTAAATATCTGGGCTGTATTGAAGGAATTCGAGCGCAAAACCGTCTGAGTCACAGGCCTGTTGAGTTTTGTCGAGGCACCGCCGCTGCCGTCCAGTTGAAAGTAGTGAATTTTTGTAGGAATAACTTGGGACCATCGCTTTTTTGTGGGTAAGCGATGGTCACAAACAGGCTGTCTGAACAGTAGGCATGAGCTTTTTAGTATTCTACGTAACTTTCTAACCAAACCTTTTCGGTATAGCATTTTTATTGTACACCAGTCAAAAAATTGTCCTCTTCTTCAATGAAAAGAGAACCACGAAGGCCGTTTTTGGTTATGACACCGTGAGTCCAGAATACAAAGAATATTGGAGTGTTTTTCATGAGTAATGGAGAACGATAAACGTTTAATTCAAGAAACTTGACCACTGAATTCAATAATATTCGCAGTCCGATTTTAAAAAGTTGTATTTGTAATTCGGCACAAATAGAAACATCACTTTATGCATACCAGACAAACTGCACGTGGATTATCCAGCCATACACTCCCTGGTCGATTCTTAACTAAATGTGTACACAATATGATTGTGCTTTTATATAGCAGGCATATGATTCGAGACACTCAAGGTGTAAATCTGGCGATTTTGAATAATGGAACCATTTTTTGCTGTGACCTAAAATTTCACAATCCGTGTGAGAAAAGAAACTGTTTGGCAGAGAATTTGTGTGAAACTTGGACCGTAAAACCAGTGATGCCACTGAATTCCTAGTTCAAAGGCAAAATATAACAGTTTCCAAGAGAATGAAACTGAAAAATTAAGTAGACATTCTTACTCATACCAGTGGGTGTATGGGAGCATGAAATGTTCTCCATGACCTTGCCTTCACCTAAAATATTGATGATACGAACAAAACGTTAGATAACATATATGGAAGGACGTAAATCAGTAATGTGTTTTATACAAATTGTAATTTTGGGAAAACACAGCGATGTCGGTACAGGTGAAATAAGCCGACGTTTCGGTTACCGCGGGTAACCTTTATCAAGGCGATTTTTACAATCGAATTACAATTTGTATAAAACAAATCACATGGCGCATCGTTTTTTCGATACACTCCGAACGTTGTTCGTGTTTAACACGTTGAGTAATGTGTTTGCTTGTGATTTTTTTCAAAAATGTCTTCTCAACCTGTCTAACCGTAAAGATAAGGAGAGAAATGGTGGAAATATTCAAATTATATGTATCAACTTGGTTGACCCCGTATGGAGGAAATAAATGTACAAATCACAACATTATTCAATGCACAACATTGCATGACTCTATTCTTTAAGATAGCGAGTGAGCGAAAGCACGCATATGCACGAGAAAAGCTGGTGTCCTAAGGATCAGAAATCTTTGGCAGATAAACGTTCAATTTACTTCCAAAGTCCATGGGAAAAACATAATATTCAAATAATTCAAAAAATTAAGTTCCCTTTTAGGAAGCATAATTTGAGAATTTATGACGAGTGCCATTCTCTAGAAAATTTATGTATGCAGGTGTACCAATAACTCTCGTACACAGATTGGTCAGTGTCATTGCAGCAGCACAACCAATAGATGAAGTTTACAGATCATTAGTGTGGAGTTCCGCGTAGCTTGAACGCAGATGTAATGCACAAGCACACATAGGCACACAGTTATTCATCTTTCCTTACCCGCGTGTTTGGGTAGCAGAATGGGTGCCAGAATGTACATGATAAATCCACTTGCATTATACACATTCTCACCAGGATCCTATTCCGATTATAGACAAAAATCCTAAAATTAATATTGTTCACTGATATCGCTTATTAATTTTTACAGGGAAATTTTTAACTTATTGATCACAGCGCGAGATGTTCATTCAGGAATCTTTGGGTAGTTTCAATAGGCGGATCAGGAAATTAAGCTGTGTGCATGATTTCAGTAGTATAATTCATATTTTTGAATCTTTGTTTTGTCGTGGTTTGAATTCTAGATTATTGTCGTGATCGGTTATGCAGTAATGCAGTGAGTGGCGGAAACACCTAAGTTCTTGTTATCCTAGTGAAACGTTATTTCACCTTGCTTTGTTTTAAAGTCTGCAATGGGAAGTGATACAGGAAAATTAAAATGCCATCGATTTTGATTCAAACAGTTAAACATACTCTCCCAAGGAGAGCATAAAAACCTTCGATTAATCACTATCCTAACATTAGGAACAATATTAGTGATTCGGCTGTTGAAAGTATCTCAATATCCAATAGCGTCCATATAGAAACAGAAGGCTTGCCTCAGTGATATCCGGTCGTTTGTGAAGGTTCAACTACACTTTGACCGATTCTAGTGTATGGAGCATAAAACTGTTCTCTTACGAACGGAGGATAAACGTAGGCTGTGTAGTTTGCGTCAGACTTTCCAGTTATAGAGTCCAGGACCCTGGACGGCATAAATGTTCTATGGTGCAGTGCTCGATCATCTACTTATTGCACGCGCATTCCCCCATTCGGGAATTTTACCTTGACCTACTGAATTAAATGCTATATTTCAACAATTTATTCCACCAAAAGCGGTGCTCTAGATTTCACGTTTGATTGTTGTAAGAACCGAAACTCAAGTTAGACCGTTCATCTAAGATACCAGTTCATCATGAAATACTTGCATAACATTGGGTGATACCAACGAGTTAATGACCGATCAAATCAGCAACAGTCCCGAACGTTATTAAACCTGACAAGTTTTTATTTCGTCCATATTCCTCATTAGAAAGTCTCTTCATACTTGTGATGGAAACTCAGATCTGAATACAGATCCATGTTATTGATGAATGCGTGAGGCTGTCAAAATTTATATCATTGTATTAAGGATAATACGTAACTATGAGGTCAACCGCATCATTTCTGTGCGAATTGGTTTGTAAATGGATGACCCGCATGGAATGTTCGATCCGTAAGGCGCAAGTTTGCATTAGTTGAGCAAGTGAGCCTTGGTTTTATTTTTCATACATCACTTCAATCCCTCCTACATAGAGAGTTCGGTTCAGTGCCTCAGTGCGGTAATAGAAGTTTGTAGCATGACAACTACATAAGTGGTGCTTGTACTTTAGGTACAGTTGAGTCATTATTTGATCATAAGTCACCCAAACCTATTTGTGCTAATTGTTGACCTAAATATCCGTCTACGACGACTGTTACACAAGAGCAGGAAAAGTACATCTGCCAATCTGGGATTAGTATGCCTGAAGTGATTTAGTGAATTTTTGTTCGTATTGACGAGTAACCTCATTGATGACAAACTATATGAAGAAATTGAATGGCAATAGCGTTCATCGTGCGACTCACCGTTGGTATGATAACACTTCACTATGCAGATGCGAAATTCACTGCATCAACATAAACTGGTAACATTCTCCGCAATGTTTGCTCCTTATCGGATTGCAGATATAGAGGCTTCAAGTAGTTTCTGGCGGTCTTTTGAAGACCATAGTCACCTAATATGTTACAGCGCACTAGAAATCGATTTATTCATTCTTCCTCTGTCATTGGATATATCGTAGTGGTTCTAGCTTGAATTGAACATATGGAGGCGTGTGAATGTGTTTTATATTTTGTGTCTTTGAGAGTACATTAGAAGGAAAATGAAAATATATGCCGAGGTTCCTCCTGTACACGGCAAATCAAACGTGCACTGGAAGGTNACGTCACCAAATGATCACCCAGCAGGGATGTGTGTTCGAATCCCACCACCACCGCCTGACTTGCTCCAGTTGTGTGTTGTATGGAAACCCTTTGATTGGTCGCTTCCCCCTTCCTGAAAATTGTATCATTGTGTATCCAATAAAAGGAAGTAATATGAAAAGAAAAAAGGAAAGAAAGGTATAGGAGCACTGTACAGCTTCGGTTTCAGTAGTACTGCCAGTCCAACGGCCCAGTCAAAGATCGGACCCGGTATCTCACAGAAATAACGTAAATAAGAAAGATTGTCATCCTTTTTCGCTTTAATTGTGTTACACACTGTAGTTTCTCAACTCCATTACGCTTTAATCGGCACAAATTCCATTGTTCCATCCGATAGATTGGCACTCACAAGATTCCTGATCACATTTCAACAATTCAGACGTATTCACTGG